>JAVTVY010048733.1:0-22231 GCA_036873755.1 Hanleya hanleyi
TGTCTCGTATCAAGTTGGAATATAATGTCATGTATCAAACTTGGAATATAACGTCTTGAATCAACTAAACACACTCTCCTGATGATCTTGGTACGGTAAGTCAAGTTTCTCTATTTTTCCATGTTTAACGATTCAATATGGAGTGTGGCGCAATGCTGGTTTGGCAAATAGAGAGTGGAAAAGGGTGGAAAGATGCTGACCCCTGGGTCCTCTTGTAATACTCAGATTATCCTCGATAGGCATATCATTTTACTGAACTACCGATATAGTATGTCACTATACACTCACAGAGAAACATAGGCCGATCGCTTATTCTATATTGCCAATGTTTAATTTGTCCCTTGTATTTCAAAGTTAATGTCAGAACAAAGGCAGATTAGTTATTCAGACATTCCTGTTGAGAAGGATTGCTCTGCACATTCTGTTTTCCTCGGGCCAGAACCTCAATCCAGTATCACTCCAGACCAACTGGTTTATTGTACAAAACACATAGTAACGTTAACATACGATAAATACAGTAGGTGTTACCATGGTTACCGACGTCAGTATTAACGCAAAAGTACTTTATTAAATTCTGCACAATAAACTGTTTCCATGAGAAAATATCCCAATGTTTATTATGTTTTCGTCTGCTTTTGGCTTTTTCGAATATATTTGGGATTCCGACAAGGAGCGGGGGGAAAAAATTGGTCCCCCCCCAACCTAAAGCTTCAAAAATGTTGGTCCCCCCCTGTCTTGGAGATATCAAAATTTTGGCCCCCCCCCCCCACAATATTTTCCCACCGATTATAAAAAAAAACACAAGACAATCTTGTACAAGGAAATGTACAATTTAATAGGATAGGAAGCACATCTACATATAACAAGCATTCTGATAACCCCCCAACAGCTCACACTGCAGGGTGCACTGAAGCTGCAGCAGTATTGAAAGTGTGGTAGGAATGGCCTAGCCCAAAACGCCCCTGCTGCATTATAATTGGGTCCGTCTTACATTATGCAGGGCTGTGACTGAACAGCCGTGTATATTCTAATGATCATGGCCTTATTCTAATGATCCGACCGTATATAACGATACACCGGACTGGCACTCTGAGAGATTACCTTGGATTCTAGAGAGATACGCGCGGCCTGACCCGATATACATTTGCTAGGATGGAGTCTCGTACATGACTGTATGATTATACAGTAATGTACCGTTTTGATATGTCTTAACATTACACGTATGTATTTTACTTTGTCCAAACGTATGCCCGTAGGAGAGCGGTTTAGCTCGCGTACGGAAAGTCTTCTCACAGAACATCCGAAATATGAATAGACCACTCGCTGCATTGGCGAGGCTAAGCTTAGTGACTTGGTTCACGGCTCTGGCCACATATATAATACTCGGCTACTACAACATTGGCGCTGCGAACAGAGTTATTGTGTGCGGAAATTGCCTGGGTGTGAACTGGATTTCGTTGTAATTTTTATATGTTGTATTTGCAAATTTTGAGCACCTCCGGTTTTGTCACGAGAATATCTGCTTTCTTTGTGGAGTTCGGGGTTGCGCGTTCCGGTCAGTTTCTGGCTGGACGACTTGGTGAGCCGGCAGATTCTACCGGATGGGCGACTCCAGCACTAGACCGCAGAGGTTTTCATGTCTTACTTGTGGTGAGTTTTATTATCTTTTAGTTTCGCCAACCACCATACTGACAATCTTGTGATTTTCATACACTAAGAATATTGTGGTTTATTTTGCAAAGAATTGTTCGCGGAAATTAGGCTCGAGCTGCGTGGCATGTTGTGCAACGCGACTTGATTTTTATTTGTATAGAATCTTTCCTTTTGTTGGCACGATCCGGTACTAACTTGAATCGTGGGTCCATTTACACGAGCTATTTTCGTCACGTGGAGCGGCCACGCTCAATTCTTTATATAACACCGCTCCATTTTGAACTGTACATATTACTACTTTTGTTCGTGTTTGTTTTTTTGTACTTGTTTTAGTGTAGGGCAAGCGACTTAGCGCAAAGTTCGTACACTTAGACGGTCTTGGGCTTAGTCCTATATTTGCACATAAGTTTAACTTAGTAGATTTAGTTTCATTTATTCCGTTTATTGTAATTATTCTTTTTGCGAGTTCCAACAAAAACAGTGCATTCTTTCGTGCTTTGTCAGTTGAACTTTTCCGGTTTCCATCATATCTGCATCAGTCTTTCATTGATATTTTAGATCAGTATTACCGCACATTATAGTTCGTGATGTAGGCTGACGCGAATATCGCGGTAGTTATCAGGCCTCGCGTATCTGACCGGTGATGAAAGGACAGCATTACTGACTCTACTTGTATAATTGCTGTTTTCAGTTCTGAGGTCCAAAATCCTCCAAGCAATATCAGTAGCATTCTTCGGCATCCAGCTCTTTCCACTTATGGTTTGTTTTAAATTCGTTTAAAACATTTTCCGTTTTTGGGCTATTTTACCACTTGCCATTTTGGAAGGATCTGGACGTCGGTAATTCATTTTATGGGCTACTGTGAAAGAAATTTAAAGAAACCAAATTTGTCAAAAAAAAATATATATATATTTTGTGACGTGCCTGAATTTGTCGTTACTTTTGGAACCATTTTATTTCTGTAGTTTTTCTTGGCCTATTTTATTGGGCACACCGGTCGTTACAAATTCTAAACGACTCTTTCTGTGCCACATCCACAATTGGAATATTTATTTGTCTCCCCATATATAATTGAGTTGTAACAATGGCATCGGGTGGTTTATTCGGTGGGGAGTGGCGAAATGCTCGTCCCTCTATCAGTTATTGTTCTGAAGAGATCAGTCCACTGCAAAGTCGGGCAGAAGGCTTTACAGACATGGCCGTGGATATGTGCTCGGACTTAAGAAAAATACTGATGAAGACGAGACGTCATGGTACCGCTGACGATAGTTCAGCTTTCTCGTGTGCCGAGAAATTACAAAGCTTCTTGGGTAGTATTGAGTGTGCCGCAGGCGCCCTTGCCGAGATCAGGGCTAATGTGTGAATGGAAATCAAACGCAGTCAGTTTTTATATCCACAGTTGTACCTCGAACAGAAACCCGATGGCAGTACCGCCGGTCAGATAAAGACTAATTTTGGCCCGTTATCTAAAGATATAAACGACATTGAAAATTTCCATGGGCGATTGCCTCCAGCGCCAAGTCTAATACAAAGGTTCCCAGCTTTGTCAAATGGTTCCCGATCAGCATCGCCTATCGAGAACCCCCAATTAAAAGTTAGTGGGAAATATGTCCTCCAGTCACACGCGGAAGTTGAATCTCTGGAGGGAGATAAGGTGGAATTGGATTTAATGGGGGGTGAGGAATCTGAGACCACATGGTTGAGAGTTCTACATGGAGGTTCAGTTTACTCATCTGATAATATAAATTTGTCGACTTTGCCGGCCAATGTGAAGATGGTTCCCGAATTGTCTCTTACTGGTCTGTCAGCTGGTTCCCGGGTATCTCCTATCGGAAACCCTGAATCGAAATTTACCCAAAAGTATACTGTTTTGTCGCAGAGGAAAAGTGAATTGCGCGCCTCCATAATTACTATAAAGCGTGATAATTCAGAATTGGCGCCCAGGCTACAGAGGGTTTGTCGGGCTGTCAGAGAACGCCTATGTAAAGTTTCAACTTCCCCTGATGTTTTGCCTTGTCGACCAGTAAGGGAACGCCCTGCTGATCAAACCTCTCCAATTATCTCCTTAATTACACCGAACATTTTCTACGATATATCTGCTCAGACTGGTCAGTCTCCACAAACAATGGGTCATTTAAATGGTTGCGGGTTGGGATGGATGACCAATCATCAGCCCGAAGCAGACATAGTGGTCATAAGAAATTGGTGACTGGAAAGCGGTACCCCGTGTCCATTGTGAAGTGTTCGTCACGTGGAATCGGGAGACATGTGGGGGCTTCGGACGTCCTGCGGGCACGGGGAGGGGGGAATCCCACCCTAAGTGAAAACTGTATCGTACAGTGGTGCCCCACACTAATCATAACTTTCGAGGGAAATCAAGCTGAATGCTGTCCAAGGCGGTTGTGTTGGGACCCGGGTGGGGGTATAGTTTGCATCCCAATGGGGGGATGGGACGCGTACTCTTGTTATCCCAACCAATTAACCTGTTCAAGTTTGAGGTCCTGTTGTGCAAATCTGCATCTTGAACTTTTGGAAAATGTTGCAACGGCAGTGGTCGGTTCACGACTGGCTACCCAATAGTCCGCCCGTGTGGCTGTAAGTATTTTTTGTGTGTGAATTATGGGAGATTATCAAATTTAGGGATTTCGAATAGTGAAGACCATCCTTAATGGGGCAACCCGGACAGTGGCAGATTATTTTTGGTTTTTAAAGTAAAATTCATTCGAAATATGAGGTAAATTTTGGCCTTTTTGCGACAAGGACACGCCTGTCCAATTGGTTGACTGGTGCAACCTTTTAGGTTGGTCATCCACCGTACTGTTCCGTCGTAGCCCACGATCGCCAAGGCATTTTATGAATTCTATCGTAATATGAGAATGTGTTTTATTCTAAATTCGCGATTGTATTTTAGGTTCGATCAAAAGAACGTGGGTTTGTTATTTTATATTGCCTGAATATTGAAGTGTCTTGGCGAACTCTTCCATTATGGTGAACTATAGCAATTGTTAAGTTCTTTTGGCTTTGGCTCCTGACCAACCGAGTCCAGGTACACTTAGTGTAAACATTTGGAAAGCACATGTACTCCCACTATCCACTAACTTTGGCATTTCTGTGTCTCCCCTAACTCAGGGTCGCCACTGAGAAAGAGGTAACCGTCGTATCGCCTAACTTCACTTTGTGGCGTCTGAGCACTTTAGCGCACGCTAGGGGGACCGGTTCGTCAGGATACAATTGGCCTATTATTAAAACTCAAAATTTAATGAAGGATGGTGGTATAAACTTGAAATTCTTAACAAAGATCGTAATCAAATTTTTAGGTTGACAATCTGTGGGTGACCAAGTACTGGACCACAGTATGAACTGCCAAGTGGCTTTAAAATATTGACCGTTGCTTTTATCGTATGTTGAGCACTAGAAATTACATCAATCTCATTGGGCGTCGTATCGGGTTCCACCGGTAAGGGACTCGCATTCTAATTATTATATTGATGAAGCACTTCAGTGCGAAGAGGGGAACTACAGAAGTGGAATCTACAGTTTGGTGATTCTGACTAGTCCGCCCGCATTAGGACGGGTGTCCCATTGGCACCAGCTTTAGATGTGTATGCTCGTATGAACGACATGCTGTGATAGTTTCGGGTCTAAAATTTGGGTCCGGTGAACATCGTTTTATGGGATCGAGTAGATTTTAAGCACTTACTCCTACAATATCTGTGAAATTTGCGGCTCTGGAGGCACTCGTAAAATGTGAGGGGGAAGAGTGTGGTAGGAATGGCCTAGCCCAAAACACCCCTGCTGCATTATAATTGGGTCCGTCTTACATTATGCAGGGCTGTGACTGAACAGCCTTGTATATTCTAATGATCATGGCCTTATTCTAATGATCCGACCGTATATAACGATACACCGGACTGACACTCTGAGAGATTACCTTGGATTCTAGAGAGATACGCGCGGCCTGACCCGATATACCTTTGCTAGGATGGAGTCTCGTACATGAATATATGATACAGTAATGTACCGTTTTGATATGTCTTAACATTACACGTATGTATTTTACTATGTCCAAACGTATGCCCGTAGGAGAGCGGTTTAGCTCGCGTACGGAAAGTCTTCTCACAGCACATCCGAAGTATGAATAGACCACTCGCTGCATTGGCGAGGCTAAGCTAAGTGACTTGGTTCACGGCTCTGGCCACACATATAATACTCGGCTACTACAACAAAAGCATACATGCAGATGCCATTGAAAGTCTCGATCAAACCCAAAAATTGTATGTATATATATTTTTTTTTCTGAATTTTTCTTGATTTGTTTTCAAATTTGTAAGGCGAGATAAAGATTGACGCCTCATGCTATCTGTAAATTGTTTTCTTAAATGTACTCAAAATCTGCATTAATTCTCCTATGTACTGTTCTCCCAGACCTAGTTCTTCCAGTAACAACAGAAGTGATTATTTCTTCCTCTTCCGAATCTTCTACAACATGTGTTACTTCAACATCAGTTTCTTCATCATCACTGTCACTATCGTCAGTACTTTCATCACTACTGTCATCGACTGACTCTTCACTTGTCCTGGACTCCGCATTGTCATCACCTATCTCTGGATACAAGGACATGGCAATGTGGGCGGAAATCAGTCTTACTTTCTGGGGTTTTGCGGTACCACCATTCAGATTACGATGTAGTATGTATTTGTTAAGTTCATGAACTTTTAATTTTTCTAATTGCCTGTTCTCATACATGTTCACCCAGTCATAATCAGCGTAATCCTTGGCCTTTCTTGTTCATTCATTCTCGTCTATCGACTGCCCGTTTCTCCTTCCGAAACCTGAGATGTTGCATGTGTTGCACATAAACCAAAACATGACCCGTTTTAACAATGTACTTGTCACTAAAGTCGCCAATAGACTCGGGGTCCTCAACAGACACCGTTCCATTTTCAAAAGCTTTCTTCAACTGTGCCCGTGGTTGCCAATTATCAGGTTCCCTTGGCTTGCCATCTGAATCCGTCACAGAAGTATCTTCATAGGGTAGATAGTGATACCCAGGAAGAACGTCCAGATTTGGCCATGGTCTGGGGCATCTGGAAATTGGTGGACCGATCCAGGATGTCTGGGAGCACCAGTCACACACATTTCCTGCATCATCCCTGCATCCAAATTTCATGAACTCCATGTACAGTTCTCCCTGTTCATAATGTGCTGAATAAAAGTCTTCAACTTTTTTGAAATAAAAGTATCCAGGCACATCAGCTCTGGCTGTCTGTGTTTTCTTCTTATTGTACTCTGCAAGGTATTCTGTATTGAAGAAAAACTGTTCCTCGGAAAATAAATGAAGACTGTAAACATTAATTGGTGAGTAACTAAATTACTCCTACAGAGAAACAAGGACGTCAGATGGAAACCACAATGTACAATTTCTACATTGTATGTTCATAATAATTCAGTTTTGATTGGTTCAATATTTCCACTTGAGCTGATGTATCCACTTGTCAAAGATTGTAGTTTGGTGTTGTAAGATCATGAAGTGATTTTGGTACCACCATATTGTTTATGCCAATTTCATATAACTTACTGGGGTTATTTTCCTTGGTTGATATCTTGTTGATTTTATGTATACGCTCCTTTTAGGCAATAGAACTCTTATAATAAGAGGGTTTGAAGCGTGCATGTAATGCTGAAATAGTGTAACTATAAGATACATATATTAACCAGGTACAAATTGATCTTTGTATCTACTCCATGTGTTGGTGACAAAAGCTGTCATACTGCCGTGTGGAGCAGGAGATCCATGCACCCTAAGTTGCACATCGTGGCAAACTCTCCAGGCATTTTTGTCCATTGCCTTGTCTTCTTTTGCCTTGATATCTTCTTGTGTCATCTGAAATGGTCCATAAACTGATTGATAGAATCCCAATGAGTTATGGGCATCAGAATATTTTCTAATTATTTATAAAATGTATTGGCATTTACAATGCTTGTGTTTGTGGTGCAGACATGGGAAACAGCAATCAAAGGTGTTCGTGATACCGTACTGGATTGCATTCATAATGAAATAATCCAACCCAGATAGGGAAATCAACTTGCGTCGTCTATCATCATTTCATCGAGGCCTTCAAAGGCTTTGTGATAGTCCCATTTCAGTGATCCTCCATCAGCCACTGCATCACCTACAAAGAAAATTGACGTACATGTATATGTAACCATCTTTTCGCCAAAACCTTTTGAAAGTATAGGTAAATATTGTATTCTCTCCCTTTACACTATCAACTGGTCCTCCCCCTCCCCCCACACCCAATATGTTGACACACATAGTAAATTGTGAAATATTAAACATACATGTAGGTATGCACATGAGCCTCAAATATTATTGAACCATATATGGAGACTAAAGCACATACCTATACATGCATTAACTCTTTCAGCAGGGCCTGGATCATGGGTTGCGAAGTGAATCCTCATTCGCCAGTCAGATTCGTGGAGTCTAGCTTTCTCTGCATCTCGAAACCGCACTTCAAAATTGGAGACGCCAACACCTGGCCCAGCATCGGTCAGCTCCAGTACCCGTGGTTTCACGACAGTCAGCCCCATCTCTTTCAGTATGCTTCTCACATTTTTTGCTGCCATAACAGCTGTCTGAATACTGGTTTTCAGCTGTTCAGCTGGTGCAGCGATGTCCTCTGCAGCTTGTAAACTGTCATCTAATGACCAAGTTAAATTTCCTATTTTCTCTATAAGAAGATCCTGAACAAAAAAAAGCAAAAGCATTACTCACATGCTGCTATTAGTACAATCTCGAAGTCAGGTTCTGTGTAACCTGTATCATTCAGCCAGTCTCACATGAAGTCCTGCCAGATAGCCTAAATTAGTTTATATAGTGGGCCCACATCATTTAGAATGTATATCATTACACAAATGCAGCACGCATGGGCTTGTGTACCTGTTGCTCATTTGTCTGGTCCTGTACTGGAGTCCTCCTATGCCAGATTCGGTTGACAGCGGTCTTAAAATACTGGAGCCTCTTAACCTCATATTGTCGAAATCTACAATCCGCCTGAGGTGACACCCGATCAACATCCTCTTCCACAGTGGTGTCTATGAGATATGAAACGGTAGCATATAATGATGCTTCCAATACATCATCAGGCCCTCTGGAATGTGTTGTCGTGTGGAGCTCTGGCATTTCTGATCTCAAAAACATGAATTCCGATGCCCACGTACTACCAGAACTTGGAATGATATGCTTTGGCCGTATCATGACAACAGCACAGTCATCCTTTACAATCAATGTTGGTTTATTGGAGTCTGAAAAATAGTAGAACAGGTATACATGTAATAATAACAAATACCTACATGTAGACAAATGTGAGAATACAAAGCTGTGGATTTGTGGATTATTATCACGGTAAATTCTGATTTATTGCTCTATTGTACCATATCAAATACAAATTTGGTAATTTAAAAGTTGTACAATCTATTACTTCCCGGTCCAGGCTGCATGTTCATTACAGTTTGGAAGGAATGAATGCTAGAGAGTTTAACATTGTTTTGTGCAGCTGCATGGTCCTAGGCTCACCGTCTGGAACCTCTATATCATATGACATGTAACGATATGCAGATGGAGTAATGTAAAGTCTTGGGTCAGCAAAGTCATGGCCAGGCAAACTCCGCACATTCAATCCACTCTCGCTGGATGGTTGGAGGATTTTTTTTATCTCTAGAACCATCCATGCCAACTGAAAAGATACATAATAATCATAATAACGAGCATACTAGTATCTCATTATACATTTATGCCTATGCCAATTATCGACATTATTATAATGTGTAGGTCAGAGGCATGGTTTTAACTGGATTCATGTGCCTTTAATATTTGTTTATCGTGCCTGGCTATGTAAAAGACAAAATGTCAGAAACCATTACATAAGGTGGGACACCCGTCATAAGTGAGACAGACCCTGAAACATTCATTTTTCCAACAAGATAGACGTGGATACATGTCGGTACGGTATGTGACCTTTAGCATCAAGTTCTTCCGTAAGAGTAGACATTTTGAGTTTTTCAATATCCACATACATTCCACGCCAGAGTTCTTAGAAATAGTGGCGCAATACCTTTCCCAAAATGCTTTTACCTCCTGAAGGGCCCTCGTCAATAGGGTTGAAAGAAGCTTGGTGGTGCAGCTTCTAGAACCAGCTATGAATCTAGCTTTGTATGGTGATTTATGCATTTTGGGAGTCCAGTATATTTTTGGTATTTTTTTTTTATGTATCATTCTCAAATTAAAGGCGATTATCAGACTTTGCCTTTCGTGGACTTGAGCGTTCGATCATTCATACTTGCCGCTGTTGTTGTTGTAACAGAGTAGGTCAGCAGCAGGTTTCTCTGACAATTCATTGGTTGAAAAAATTAAGAGGAATTTACATCATTTTATGTTCTTATTGTTTGCAAAAAAAATATATGATTACACTATAATTTGATTATTGTGCGCTTAAGCCCAATATAATTTTGCGACAGCGAGTTCGGAAACCCCCGTCTTGCATATAGATTCGGTGTTGAGAAAACATTCGTGGGTATCCGAATGTAATTCACCGGTGTCTCACGCTGTCACATCTGACACTGGCAGGCTGTCGCATGCGAATGTGTATTTTGCAATATTACACCACAGATTCTGAAGGAGTGGAATTGAGAAAACGTACACATATCTGAGATAATCCTTTAAACTGGAGCACTGCAGAGATATCAAGATACTGTGGCATTTCTATTGCAGAAGATATTATCAAAGAATATAATGGAAAAAACTGCAATTAACCAACAGCGTACATTTATAAGTTTATTCCACATGTGTGTGGTATATCCATTTCAAAATTCGACCAGTATACACGTTTCAGTATTAAGTTTTCCACAGATTAATTTCCTGAATATTCCAAGACTCTGTGATTCTGTGATCCTTGTGCTTCGACTTTGTCACCCAGGTAATTGATTCACTTTTCTGTGCTACTACAACTCATTGGAATTTGGAGAAAAATTGTGTATTTTTTTAAACCACCTGATTCTCTTAATCCGAAATCATTGGGAATATCTTCAGTACCGGTAAGCTGATCTGATTTAATTATGCAAATTATAACTTGAAAAACAGTGGTCTGTACCAGTAATATGTGTACATAATTTCCCTGGATTTATGTCATTTCTATTCTTGTAGATCTGTTGATATTATTTGAATTTCACTTAGGGAACTTTGCTATTTCATGAATGAATTTGAACATATCATTTCTTCACATATACATGTATTGAGAATTTTTTTTCAATTTCTTCACAGACTTGATCATGAACATGGAGGAATGGTTCAACCTGAACGGAATTGAAGAATTCGGGGAATTTTTTTGCACAAAAGGCTACGACAACCTAGAGTTAATCACTGAAATGATAACAAAGGAGACCTTATTGGAGGAGTTTCCGGAAATTGAACGTCCTGGAGATCGGGCAAGAATCCTTCTGGCTATCCGAAAATTCAAGGATAGATCAAATACAAAAGCGACACGAAATGAGAGTACACTTCAATGTCCATCTCCTGCAGCATGGCAGATAGGAAGCCTGGGATTCTTGAAGAATCCTACTGGAAAGAGGACCCAGTACTACATGAATCTGATGCCATCATTTTTTCAAGAAGTTCGACCGCATCTCTCCTCAGATGACGCGTTCTGCAAGGAATTCACAGCTGAACGATCTCGGCAGTACGAATTCGTCAAAATGGAGGAAGATTTCAATGCCCATGCTGCAGCTTGTCTCGGTATGGGATCCAGTCAGCCAGGTAGATTTCTGGAAACCACCTACATCTTGAAACCCACTGATGCCAGAAATCTAGAGCACCACAGTATACCGCATGTAGAGAAAACGCTGAACCAGGGTAATTTGATCAAAAACCTGATAAATGAACATGAGTAAGCCCTATACTCGGCTGGGGGTGTCCATTTGAGATCCCCAATATTCGCTCCCCATCATCGCTTTAACATTCAAATCAGGGAGAAATTTGAAGCCAAATTGATCCAGTTGTCAGACCTGCTTCGTAACTTGGAGGCCAAACTTCTGGAAACCAGAACTCTCTTCAGTTTTGTACCTGATGAGACCAGGAGAGTAAAACGGCGCAAGAAGGAAAACAGAAGCAAGATAGCCAAACGGCGTGAATCCAGGTTGAGACAGCAAGAGGTTAACCTGATGGATATAATAATTGTTCACTTGGACGAAGGCATGGGAAGTGACTATATCCGTAATGGAGTACCAGTTGTCAAGCTTCAAATTAACATTGATGCAGTGTCCAAGATGAACAAATTCGACCTTCGAATTTTCCTCCGTTTGAAGGACAATAGAAACTTCTGCTATGGTGCGTGGAATGCCATTGTTGGGAATCTTTCCCAACCTGTTGAGGATATGCTGATAAAATGTTTATTCCCAGATGAATATGATATATCAGATAAGATTTATTGACGTAAAATCAGATGAGTTCCTAATGGATGAGAGCGAGGATATCTCAAGCAGCTCAACGGAAAGTGACTAAATGTGTGATCTCCTTGTTATTGTATCGACATCGCTGCCACGTTGAAAAAGTGTGGGGGATTTTACTGCTGATAGCTTTCTTTCATTATAAATTTTGTGCTATCTATTTTTACTGTTTGTATAGCCACAGACCTTTGTTCAGCTGTCCCCAGGTCTTGGTGGTAGTTTAACATGATTAAATCAGTTTTATCTAACACCGTTCTGTTACACAGCAGGAAAGGGATTATGTGATAGCTTGCGTACACATCCAATAAAGCTGTTTTCTGTTACAAGGATGTCTGAGGTGTTCATGATTTATATGCCCTGGTATATACATGTACCGGCCAGATATTGCTGAAGATATATTTTTCGGTTGACAAAACTCTACATGTAAAATTTTTTGTCCCCCCAAACATTGGAAGACAAAACATTTGGTCCCCCCTACATTACATCTAAAAATTTGGTCCCCCAGATCCCCCCCCCCCCCCCCCCCCCCTGATAATAAATGAACGGTCCCTAATTATAGTTAAGTCACTGAGGTTATACTAGTAAACATTTAAGTTCATTGCACTCGTACTCCCTTGGTGGATTCCTTCGTCTGTGTACGCCTTCGTACACAGGAAGCCGTCCAGAACAAAAACAACTGGCAGAACTGAGCGGGATCTCCAGTGTAAAAGTGTTGACCGGAAACACACCTACAGCCTCCCGGAGCTTTGCCTGATTCACGATATTAGGATCGTAAAACTGGAACATTGTAGCGGCATATTATCTTACGTTGTATATTTCTGGAATCTCACCGTCTCTTAGTAATAAAGCTGTATGTAAAACCGCCAAACACCTTTAGGTGTGTATTCTGGTTCATCGCATATTTCTGGAATCTCATCGTCTCTTAGTACTAAATCAGTATCTAACACCAAACTCCTTTTATGAGTGTACGTAGTTAACATAACCGTTGCTGGAGACAGATCAACCCACTGTTGAACGTCGGACAAAGGAAAGAAACAAATCTCATCGCCTATAAAGCGTATGTTGATTTTCAACACCTAAACGGTGCGTTGATCAGTTCCTTCACCTATAAAGTGAATACTGAACGAAAAGACCTATCCGGCGTTGAATGGTTCTGTTCACCTATGAAGTGAATACTGAACGAGATCATCTAGACGGTTCTGAGATATTATGCAGATGCATTAAACTTTAATATATCGAATGAGACACCTATACCGTGCGTGCCCACCTACCATAAATTGGCGCAGGCTCTATTAATATGCAGATGCTGTCAACTTTATTATACGGTACCAAATGAGACATCCTCATGGTGCATGCCCACCTACCATGACTTGATGCAGGCTCTGATAATATGAGGTCACTTTAAAATATCGAATTAGACACCTAACCGGTGCACGCCCTCCTAAAAATTGGTGCAGGCTTTAATTCTTTCACCGGAACGGTACATTCCAGTTCAAATTCTGATATTCAAGGAAAAGGTTCCTGCAAATATGTATGTGCAAAGAATTATTCTACCATTATACTAAACCGCACCCCCTGATGAGAACCCGCGGATATCAGAATGATATAAAGAGGTTCGAAACACTGAATGCAGAATTACTGAAATCACATATTATGAAATCACATTTTTCGCCACACGCTGTCTCCAGCAACGGTTATGTTAACTACGTTTGGTGTTAGATACTGATTTATTACTAAGAGACGATGAGATTCCAGAAATATGCGAGGAACCAGAATACACACCTAAAAGGTGTTTGGCGGTTTTACATACAGCTTTATTACTAAGAGTCGGTGAGATTCCAGGAATATATACAACGTAAGATAATATGCCGCTACAATGTTCCAGTTTTACGATCCTAATATCGTGAATCAGGCAAAGCTCCGGGAGGCTGTAGGTGTTTCCGGTCAACACTTTTACCCTGGACAAAACAATTATGGACGCAACGGAATTTCGAAAGCCGAAATTGCACAAGGATAACAACTTTTTATTGAATTTGTGTTAAATTATCTTTTATGTACGGGTGGAGCTATTTTTTAATCGAGATTGGAATATTGTCGAAATACAAGTTAGTAATTATAGTTTAGTGAGGTTATACTAGTAAATATTTAAGTTCATTGCACTCGTACTCCCTTGGTGGATTCCTTCGTCTTTGTACGCCTTCGTACACAGGAAGTCGTCCAGAACAAAACCAACTGGCAGAACTGAGCGGGATCTCCAGAAGTCTGTGCCGGTGAGACCGCTTGGGGTGTGTATCAAAGTTTTCCTCAAAATCATGTCACCTCTATAAGAACAACAAAATCTGATTCGCTATCAGCAGGAGAGCTGCTATTCAATACCTCCCTTAAATAACACAAAGGAAAAAAATCACCCTGGGTGTGTCATATGACAAGAGTCAACAAGGACTACCCGTTAAAGCTAGTTGAGTTGCTCAGCGATGTCAATTTACAGGCTACATGTACGGCACCCTAGAATATAACGCGCAGTATCAACTTAGAATATAATGTCACGTATCAACTTGGAATATAACGTCTTGTATCCACTAAACACACTGTCCTGCTGATCTTGGTACGGTAAGTCAAGTTTCCCTATTTTTCCATGCTTAACGATTCAACTCTCTGTAAGACTTGGTAATATCATGGAGTTAAACATAGATATATGGTAATATGGATTGTGGCGCAGTGCTGGTTTAGCAATTATTAAAAGGATGGAAAGATGCTGACCCCTTGGCCCTCTTGTAAAGAGAAGAAGCTACAGCAAAATATGTACACGATTGTTCTTTGTTGCTGTGAGATAATTGGACAATGAGATAGTGGGGTCATATGGATATGTGTTACATTATGCTTTAAGTTACCCCAAGTAATGGATCTAATTTATATTTAGGCGAAAACGTTGAATCAACAGTGCTTTGTTGCCATTTGGATGCCAATGTGCTGGCCAATGTCATTTAGTGCTTTCTGTTTACTGTACCATAGTTTGTTTTAAAAATGTAATATATGTTTTTATGTATATGTTTTATGTATATGGGTGTCTTTAGCCTTCGGGCATAATTGAACAATAAATGATCTCTCTCTCTGTAATACTGATCTCTCTCTCTGTAATACTGATCTCTCTCTCTGTACTACTGATCTCTCTCTCTGTACTACTGATCTCTCTCTCTCTGTACTACTGATCTCTCTCTCTGCACTACTGATCTCTCTCTCTGTACTACTGATCTCTCTCTCTGTAATACTGAGATTATCCTCGATCAGTCTATCAGTTTACTGAACTACCGATATAGTATTCACGATACACTCTACAGAAATACAAAAAACGGCGAAAGCCGGTCGCTTCCTCTATATTGCCACTGTTCAACTTGTCCCTTGTATTTCAAAGTTAATGTCAGAACACAGGCAGATTAGTTATTCAGACATTCCTGTTGAGAAGGATTGCTCCGCACATTCTGTTTTCCTCGGGCCAGAACCCAATGCAGTATCACTCCAGACCAACTGGTTTATTCTACAAAACACATAGTAACGTTAACGTACGATAAATACAGTAGGTGTTACCGACGTCAGTATTAACGCAAAAGTACTTTATTAAATTCTGCACAATAAACTGTTTCCATGAGAAAATATCCCAATGTTTATTATGTTTTCGTCTGCTTTTGGCTTTTTCGAATATATTTGGCATGGATTTTAATTTAGCTGAAATATTATAAGATATAATGAATTCGAAAATGGAGTCTTGTCTATTCCGCCAACCATGTCGATTTCCTCTGAAATAGCAAGCAATGATAACAAGAACAAGGGAAGGCCACACAAGCGCGCTGTGTGAGTATTGGTCTGGACAAATATCAGATTTGGCTAAGCATATTAGAATTCAGACTGACGTAAAGCCTCACCAGTGCTCTCTATATGATGGTAGTTGCGCACAACAAGCTAATTTTCAGATTCGCACGATGATACAAAACGGAGTAAAGTCGTACAAGTGCTCTGTGCGCGATTATAGTTACGCCAAAAAAGGTACATGTAATCTCGAACATACGATCACATACACTTCTGAAAAGCCGTATACAATGGCTCCATGTAGGATTTCCAGTCCTTGTGATGTTCCGCGCAAATATGCCTCTCTTATGTTACTCATCGGAGTACGGCTATACAGTGCCCGTATACCACTACCAACACATCTGCTCTTTCCAGATATACGAAGACAGAACTCGTATGCTGAAAAGCCACACAAATGTTCGAAGTGTCCGTATGGGACTACCAACCCATATGCTCTTTCTAGACATATGAAGACACAACACACCTCGCATGCTGAAAAGCCATATACACGTGTCAGTAGTGATAAGTTGAGAAAGAGTAGTCCTTTTGAGAGTCACTATTTTATATTCTCATGATCAACTGTAGGTCGGAAATCTACTTCATTAATTATATTAAAGGCTCACAATTGCACAGATACACGTATCTACTGCTTGGAATGGGACAGTAAACAAATATCAAGAGGCAAAAATTATGTCAGCGTCGAGTCAAAGACTTTGTTAGAATAATAATACAGTTTGTTCCTGAGAGTTTTCTTGCTTTGTGGTGTATCGGTATTTTCCAACTTTTGAGAGCGTCGTTTGTTCAGTTAGATGGGCTGATACCATCATAGGTCCAATTGATATAACAAAAAGTATTCTTTTTTCATCCAAATTTGATCCATACTAATCACCAGGATATTCTTATCCATCACTCCGGTATAGCCCTTTTCGGGAAGGATATACCCTTCACTGAATCTCTGTCGCTCTTAAACATCCGAGGCAAGAAAATGAGC
Source organism: Hanleya hanleyi (assembly GCA_036873755.1). Taxonomy (NCBI): domain Eukaryota; kingdom Metazoa; phylum Mollusca; class Polyplacophora; order Lepidopleurida; family Hanleyidae; genus Hanleya; species Hanleya hanleyi. The sequence continues at coordinate 16,992 of JAVTVY010048733.1, forward strand.
CTCTGGAAAGTTATGACCTCGGTTTCACTTTCACCAAGTTAGGTCCATGCAATTATTTCCAATTAGGCCTATAGGCCTCCGGACAGTGCTCTACGGCAGTCCCAACAGTCTCTGAATCTATACCCTGTGTTATGGAACATGGGTCATCAAACCTATTCGCTCACACTGTGCACGTATTTGGCTACGCCAACGGCAAAATCCGTCTTCAACGGCCCCCTACGTCGAGTTGTAAAGGATTGGAGCGATATGCAAGAGGTCATTCATGGTGGACGCTCTACAGGAAGGGCATGTCAATCAGATTTTTTCAGCGACATTTTATAACATAGGATAGCGTTGATGAACTCGAACACGCAAAAGCCATTGTCCGTCACGTCTAGATGCGCAGAGTTACCATTGAGTAAAGAGTAAAGACATTTAGAGTCTTCATAACAAATATACCGTATATATATGATTATATGTATATGAAAAGCCTGTAATTTACCAGATTTCTCTAGTCTGTTCTCTGCCGGATGAAGACCGAACAGTATACGGTAAAGTATCGAATATCGCTCCGCAATAACGGCGACACACGATTCGCAAGCCATCTTGACGAAGTGTACGCAAAAGGATCTCAGAACAATACAAACTTTTTTTTCAACGGTTCATGTTTTTGACGACATTTCCACTTCTAATCTACACAGAAATGAGCGAAAGTCTCGCTCCGATTTCTCCAAAATATGCAACTACTACTATCCCGGTAACTGATCTGTGATTTCTATCTCCCCTTACTACTGTTTCTCTCTGTTGTGGCGAGAAGAGACGTTGCGTGACCCAATTTGTTCAAATCTATATCTATTCATTTGTCTGTATGTTTAATTTACTAGCGACAAGTGCCACAGTTACGAAACTGATCATCATTATAATCTGGTGTTCAGGTTGCGTTTGAACAGTAGCTCGAAGACACCAATCACCAAGGACGTTGATTTGCTTGGCGGAATTGAGACGCCCATATCTCTGGCTATAAGAGCAGGTGATTCTTATTGACAAAGTGTGAGATAGAACTTCCAATACGCAGGTAAAAAAAGTAGAACATATTGTAAGTATAACATACCAGAGATTTAACACCGGATGGCAATTTTTATCAATAATAACTTGAATTCTAACTTACTATCTTGGCTGTCACTCAAAATTTATGATGCACTGACCCTGCAATGGTAACTGCATATTCTTGTTATTGTCTTTAGAAATCACGTTGTAATACATGTCCATTTCAGAGGAACGGACTCAATCGAAGCTTGGTGTTATTCACTCACCGCTGATCATGTCTCAACATCAACCATCTATACACATGAATGACTCAGCAAGTCAAAATGACGACGTTGGATGTTCGGATAGTGCTCCAGATGTCCGGGGATTCTCGTCCTTTACATCAGCCCTGACAAATTCCGGTGGAATAAACGACGAGAGCAAAGAAAAGCCACACAAGTGTTCTTTGTGTGATTACCGGTGTGACCGAAAATCTACCCTGGCTAAACATATGAGAAGCCATACTGGTGAAAAACCTTACAATTGCCCTCATTGTCAATATAGAAGCGCCACTAAATCTACCCTTGGTAGACATAAGCTGAAACATACTGGGGAAAAGCAATACAAGTGTTCTCTCTGTTATTATAGTTCTGCAACTAAAACCGGTCTCAAAGTACACTTGAGAACACACACCGGCGAAAAGCCATACAAGTGTTCTCTGTGTGGCCACAGCTCTGCACAGAAGGATGCCCTTCGCCAGCATATGATGACTCACACTGGCGAAAAACCGTACAGATGTTCACAGTGTGACTTTAGGTTTAGCAGAAACAATGACCTCCTTCTGCATATGATGACACACACGGGAGAGAGGCCATATAAGTGCACACAGTGTGAGTATAGATGTACTAGGAACACTGATCTCGTTAGACATAATATCAGCACACACACTGGAGAAAAGTCATACAAATGCTCACAATGTGGGCGTAACTTTTCACACAAACGGGGCCTTGTCAGTCATATGAGGACTCACACAGGAGAGAAACCATACAAGTGTTCGCTATGTGATTACAGGTCTGCTCATCGGAATGCTGTTGTCAGACATAAAATTACTCATACTGGAGAGAAGACGCACAAATGTCCTCTGTGTCAATTTAGTTCTGCGCATAAATCATCTATGGTCGCACATGTTAGAAGGCACACTGGAGAAAAGCCATACAAATGTTTAAAGTGTCAGTTTACGACCTCGCGAGCATCCGATCTTTCTAGACATGCGAAAACACACCTTCGTGAATAGCCGCTCGAAAGTTAATTGCGTAGCCACCCAAGTGTTCATAGTGTGCGGGTATAGGCCTATTCTCCCACCGAATCAGTAAAGCTCTTTAAGGCCTTGTAACCCACTTTGGGGATTGACAAAATTGACGAAAAGAAAAAAAATATATTCCACATTGCTTTAGTACTGTATCGATTCTTTCTCCAAGTGAGGTTATTTTGGTGAATAATTTGGGCTCAGGTGTAATTTTAGCTTTTTCACATTTTTGGAAGTCATCACTACCAGTTAATAACCCTTAATTCCTCATCGCTTTAATTTCATTACCGGTACTTTATTTCTCCAGGTTTATAAGACAAACCGTTTATTTCTGGAAAATTATTCATGACATGGAGGGTTCAAAATTTGGCATGATTATTCCGAGCTAAGTGCAGATCAAGAAACCAAGCAGTGACCCAGCTTTCTAAATGTTGTACTGGCTGCTTAGATATTCATGTTCAAATTGTGACTTTCACAGTTTTGTCCAATTTCGTTTAATTAACAAAAACATAAATTGACACAGAAAAATATTTGGGCCAAATTAGGAAAAAAAGATAAAAAAAATCACCGAGATTTTGTTGAAAGGTAGGTTAACTATTTAATGGAAGAATTGGAACTACTCGAAATATAAAAGTTTGAAATTTAAGCGAAACTAGGATTACGTTAATCAAAACAATAATTCGAATCAATGCAGAAGATATCAAACTTGATAAAGAAATACTCGACGGATTTTGGTTAACGTAATTATATCTTTGCTATGATTTATTCAATTTGCATGATGTTCTTAATTTTTTTTCGTCTGTTCTTCGGTGAATATATGGTAATTTTGATGTTCAATTTTAAAATATGTTTAAATCTATAACCTGAGGCACTCCTTATAGCGTATTCTTGTGTAAATGTTATATATATATATATTGAATGTTATGGTATATTGTGTACACTTTTTTGTATAAAGTGGACCGATTTTGAAGTCCACATCCATCGAAGCCAACGCAGTCTTGACTGTTCTGCAGCCTGTGACAGAATATATAACTAACCAGTAACTGTAATAGTTTTATTCTGACTCGGGTTGAGGAAATACATTTTGCGTTGAAATTATTTTAATATCCATTATGTATTTGAATATAGACATGGTTGAGCGATTCACGAAAACATTTTGTACATATCATTGATCACTATTTGCATACCCATATTCTTTTACAATACTGTTACACAATATTAAACGGTAACTTATTTAATAAAATTATTGTATGCTTGGTTTCTGATTTAGAATTTCCTATCTTAATGGGGTTGTCTATGTCAGAAGTAATTTTACGTTTTCAAAGTCAATACCTATTTCTCAAATATCTTCTAAATGGATGGATGTTGGTTAAATTTTGGCACATAATATTTCAGTATGTACTGAATATTTCACTGGAAGGAGAAGTGATGTGAATTAAATTTACTATGGCGAACGATATCTGTTACATGTGCATGCCTCCTCGCGTCATCGTCCTACAAATGCAGTAGGAATGGGAGGGCATCAGAATGCCGAAAAGAGAATGCGCCAGTGCGAGAGCGTCAACGTGGCGAAGCGAGAGGATCAACGCGTCAATGCGAGGCGCGAACGCGAGGAAACGCTCTGTGGAAAACGCAAGATACCGAGATGCGATAACCACATGTAATCACGTTGGCGCGTTCTCGAAATCTCGCTCCCTCGCGTGGACAGCTTGCAAATGAGTAAACGTCTCGTAACATGATCCGTGATGGCTAATGCCGTAAACTTAAATTCTTATCCATGTTTTCTATAGGACGCTCTCATTGGTGAAAGTCCTTGTTCACAGACTCGATCGGAGCAAGAGGCTATAAAATGACATACACGTGTAGATGAAGAAACAGGTTACAACTGCGATCGATGTCGCTGTCTACGCCGATAATTTTCCTTTTAAAATTTGTTAATGACAAATGATAATTATGTCTAGATCGATGGCAGTTTCGATGTTGGTTGAATTTGCATTGATCGGCAAATGTTTTTCTGTTTCCCTGTGCCCCGCCACCAAGAGGCTTTATTTTGTGAAAACGTGGAATTGTCCAGTTGAGAGAAGGTGAATATTTCAACATTATGATCATTCTTATTCGCTTTATGATATCGGTTGCAGCCAGTAATGACCTAGGGGTACAGCCCGCAAGTTCATTCATAACAGAAACTGTCAACTGTTCATGTACTCGGTGAACTGTCGAGGTGTGGTCTCCGCAGAACTCTTTCCACAGCTGGTTTGAGGTTTGTGTGATGTCATTTGCCAAGGCACGTTATGGATTTATTTTGGCTATTGCGTTTTTTTTCTTTTTTCGTTGAAGTCACACCATTTTCAAAGGTAGAATTTTTCGCCTCGGGAATAGTTTTTCTTCGGTAATCGGGGTGTTCAGACGTAGATGGACATACACGTAGTGAAAGTATGTTCCATTAAACCTTAACCCATTCGACATTTTAGTTTGTAGTATTAATGCACGAGTCTTGAAACCGAGCTGAATGAAGAAAAAACCCTGATACACTGAACATGTAAATGGCAAACTGTTGTGAAAGTTCTGTAACAAACAATCAATATATGGCTTAATCCGTTCCCAATTCACGGTAATACAATTCTGGGCAAGCAATCCCTGTGTGGCGTTCCTGTTTTGCGTCCGGCTACATAGATTGGAGTAACCCTACTGAGAGACCCAACATTTCAAGGGATCCTCGGTGGTCGAGTGGTCGAAGCGCTTCGCTGGTGACCGCTAGCCACACACCGCTGAACCTGTATGGGTTCGAGCTCCGCTGGTGCATGTGTGATAGTTTACCAAATACTTGCTGACAAGCGGTGGCTCTCCCCGGGTATTCCGGCTTCATCCGACGACCAAACTGGCTGTAACCATATGAGCGAAACAGCCTTAAGTGTTACATTTAACCGAC
>JAVTVY010048734.1:0-24226 GCA_036873755.1 Hanleya hanleyi
GTCATCGATCTAGAATCGACAGACAGCTCAGCACCACCTTGTGGGAAATGCTCCATATGCCATTCCAAAATTAAGGTACATGTAATTGTTATCCAGGTAGTCACTCAACATGTAGGATGATTATGTACATCTCACTATTTGGTTTTCTTTCATACATTTCTGAAAGATAAAATGTACATCTAACCATTTGGTTTTAGTTCTTCACACATGTAGGATAAAAATGTACATCAACTGTTTTTGTTTCACACATGTAAGATTTATTATACGCCCGCCAAAAAGGCGGACGTATTATGTGATGGCGGTTTCTGTCCGTCTGTCCGTCCAGGTGTCCGTCCGTCCGTCCGTCTGTCCGTCCTCCGTGTCCGGTCTATATCTGGAACAGTTTTCTATTTACAGTTCCAATTTTTGGTGAGTGGATACCCTACGGAGAGACGATGTGTCGCGTACAAAAATGAAGGTCGCGGTCAGAGGTCAAAGGTCACTGGCCTGAAAAACAGGAAATCAGTGAAGTGTTCGTGTCCGGTATATATCTCTGGATGTTTTCTATCCACAGTTGCAATTTTTTTGTGAATGGATACATCAGGTGGAGACGATGTGTCGCGTACTGAAATTCAGGTCGAGGTCAGAGGTCAAAGGTCACTGTTGCCTGAAAATCAGGAAATCATTGATCATTGATAGTTTTCCATCTACAGTTCTAATTTTTGGCGAGTGGATGCCCTAGGGGGAAACGATGTGTTGCATGCCAAATGTAGGTCGAGGTCAGAGGTCAAAGGTCAGTGTGAATGAAAAATCAGGAAATCATAAATTTCTAATTTTTTGTGAGTGGATTCAATAGGGGGAAATGAAGTGTTGCATATCAAAATATAGGTCAAGGTCGAAGGTCAAAGGTCATTGTGACCCAAAAATCAGGAAATTATTAAAAATAACATTTTTTTGTGTCAGTAGATACATTAGGGGGACTCAATGTGTCACATATTAAAATGTAGGTCAAGGTCAAATGTCAAGGTCACTGTGACCCCAAAATCGTGAAATTGTTAAAAATCTTGATTTTTTGTGTCCATTGAGAAATTACGGGGAGATGGTTTGTCATGTACCAAAATTTAGGTCAAGGTCACTGTGACTCCAGAATCAAGAAATCTTTGAAAAGTACTTTTTTTTGGTGTCAGTAGATACATTACGGGGACATGATGTGTCACGTACCAAAATGTAGGTCAAGGCCGAATATCAAGGTCACGGTGACCCCCAAAATCATGAAATTCATAAAAATCGTGATTTTTTTGTGTCCATTGATACATTGACGGAAGACGATGTGTCATGCACCAAAGTTTAGGTCAAGGTCAAAGGTCAAGGCCACTGTGACCCCAAAATCAGGAAATCATTAAGTCATATTTTCATATGCCTGTCGAAGACGAGGTCATGTAATGCGATGTTGTGTTCTGTCCATTCATCCATGCGATATCTCTAGTTTCAAGGTATGGAATGGTATCAGATACCTTACTCGCATGGCGAAGAGGAGACATACATCAATTTGTCAAATGTCAAGGTCACAGTCCCCCAGAATTGAATCAAGTTTAGCTGACTATATGTGTTAGGTTGGAATATTCAGAGTTCTCTCCCCTACATGTATATGGCATTTGTCCTGTGTAGTTGTCTCCCATGTTTGAAACAGCTACATTTAGTAAAACTGTTGTGAAATAGAAACCATACATTTACTAGTTTAATGTGGAGAGGGGACCTTTATGAACTTCATACCCATTTATCAACTCAAGAACAAAGGTTTACTTCATCACTTTCTTCTTCCTTCATGAAAAATTCTCTCGTCTGAAAGAAATCCATTTGCAGGAAAAGTACTATTTTCTTTTGTTTGACTATTGTCGATTTCATTGTGGGATATGTGAGCTCTCGGTTCTTGCTCCAAGGTCACCTAGTTTCCAAGAGTTAAGCTCATTTTAGTTTATCATTCAATTTTAGATGTGATATGTTACATTCTCAGAAGCACAAAATTGTAGACCTTTTTATACGCCCGCCAAAAAGGCGGACGTATTATGTGATGGCGGTTTCCGTCCGTGTGTCCGTCCGTCCGTCTGTCCGTCCCCCATGTCTGGTCTATATCTGGAACACTTTTCTATTTACAATTCCATTTTTTGGTGAGTGGATACCCTATGGGGAGACGATGTGTCGCGTACAAAAATGAAGGTTGAGGTCAGAGGTCAAAGGTCACTGGCCTGAAAAACAGAAAATCACTGAAGTGTTCGTGTCCGGTCTATATCTCTGAATGTTTTCTATCCACAGTTGCAATTTTTTGTGAGTGGATACATCAGGTGGAGACGATGTGTCGCGTACCGAAATTCAGGTCGAGGTCAGAGGTCAAATGTCACTGTTGCCTAAAATCAGGAAATTATTGATCATTGATAGTTTTTTACCCCTCGGCCAACTTTGGCCTAGGGGTATTGTCGTCATCATATACGGCTGTCCGTCCGTCCGTACGTACGTCCGTCCGTCCATCCGTTACCGCGATATCTACAGAACCGTTTCATGCATGGCAACCAAACTTGTTACATCTATTTATCTTCATGTAAATCAGAAGCGTATCGAAAATGAATCATCTCGGACAATTTTTTGCAGAGTTATGCCCCTTTTTACAAATAAAAATCCATTTATGATTTGTTATTGTGATAATTTCAGAACTGTTCCATATACAACATCCTAACGTGATACAGTTGTTTCTCTTGACCTGAACTAGATGCCTATCGAAAATGAGTCGTGTCAGAAAGTATTTTGCAGAGTTATGCCCCTTGTCTAATAAAATCCACTAATTCCTATGTTAAGTTTGCATATAATTTCTATATCATGTTTGTATACTATCACATTTATTTATTGATTGGATGACTGATTTATTGATTTATTCTCTTACACAATGCGAAGAATGCCTGCAAATCTGTTTTGAAAATGACACTAGATGCCTATCGAAAATGAGTCGTGTCAGAAAGTATTTTGCAGAGTTATGCCCCTTGTCTAACAAAATCCACTAATTCCTATGTTAAGTTTGCATATTATTTCTATATCATGTAGTATACTATCACATTTATTTATTGATTGGATGACTGATTTATTGATTTATTCTCTTAGACAATGCAAAGAATGCTTGCAAATCTGTTTTGAAAATGACATACATGTGCTATTTAGTATACATGTACTGTATTTATCTAGCCATGTGTACTGTTGTTTTGGTGAGACATCGATACAGCTCTTTCAATTTATTCCAGAAACAAATTAATTTAAGGGGAGGAAAACTTTTTTTTTTTTTCAACGAAAGTACACTTACAATACCAGGGGTAAATATTTCTTCCCACAAGCCAATCAATTGGTAGAGACACCCTTATATTATAATAGCTGGGGTTCAGAGCCGAGGGGTTTCGATAGCGCAGCTTCATGTTATCTACAGTTCTAACTTTTGGTGAGTGGATGCCCTAGGGGGAAATGATGTGTTGCATACCAAATGTAGGTCACGGTCAAAGGTCAGTGGTACCGAAAAATCAGGAAAAAATGAAAAATTTCTATTTTTTGTGAGTGGATTCAATAGGGGGAAATGAAGTGTTGCATACCAAACATTGGGTCAAGGTCGAAGGTTAAAGGTCACTGTCCCCAAAATTAGGAAATTATTAAAAATAACTTCTTTTTTTTTGTGTCAGTAGATACATTAGGGGGACACGATGTGTCACATACCAAAATGTAGATCAAGGTCAAAGGTCAAGGTCACTGTGACCCCAAAATCATGAAATTGTTAAAATCATGATTTTTTGTGTCTATTGTAGTATTGATCAAAATTTAGGTCCAGGTTAATAGTCAAGGTCACTGTGACCCCAGGATCAAGAAATTTTTGAAGTTTACTTTTTTGTCTCCGTAGATATATTAGGGGGACATGATGTGTCACATACCAAATGTAGGTCAAGGCCGAAGGTTAAGGTCAGGGTGACCCCCAAAATTTTGAAATTGTTAAAAATCATGATTTTTCTGTCCATTGATACACTGAGGGAAGACGATGTGTCATGTACCAAAATTCAGGTCAAAGGTCAAGGTCACTGTGACCCCAAAATCAGGAAATCATTAAAAAAAATTTTTTTTGTGGCAGTAAATACATTAAGGGACACGATGTGTTACATACCAAAATGTGGGTCAGAGGTCAAGGTCATTGTGTTGTCTCCCAAATCAAGAAATCATTAAAAGAATCATTTTCATATGCCTGTCGAAGAGTAATGCGATATTGCGTTCTGTTCAGTCATTCATTAACATTTGTTGTCCATGCGATATCTCTGGTTTCAAGGTATGGATTGGTACCAAACTTTGGGTAAACCTTGCTCGCATGGCAAAGAGGAGCCATATTCATTTTGAGTTCCCCCACAGTCCCCCAAAACTGAATCAAGTTTAGCTAACTATATGCGTTAGGTTGGAATATTCAGAGTTGTCTCCCCTACATGTATATGGCATTTGTCCTATGGAGTTGTCTCCTATGTTTGATACATGTAAGAAACAGCTACATTCAGTTAAACTGTTGTGAAATATAAACCGTACATTTTTAATTGTACTAATTTAACGAGGAGAGGGGTCCTTTATGAACTTATACCTGTTTGTTAACTCAAGAAAAAAGGTTTACTTCATCACTTTCTTCACATTTTTCTTCCTTCATGAACAATTTCCTCACCTGAAAGGAATTCATTTAAAGGGGCACTACTATTTTCTTGTGTTTGACTATTGTCGATTTCTCGGCTCTTATTGTCGATTTTTCTGTGAGCTCTCGGCTCTTGTTTCAAGGTCACCTAGTTACCAAGAGTTCAGACCATTTTAGTTCATCATTCAATATAAGATGTGGAATATGTTACATTGTCAGAAGCACAAAATCGTAGACCGTTCTCTGGATTGCTAGCTACCAATTGAGATCAAGGCCATTAAACAACCTTGAAATTCGGACCAGTGTAATTCCAGATAGATGGGCGTATATTGAAGCCCCTTGGGCTCTTGTTCTGGATTGCTAGCTACCAATTGGAATCAAGGCGATTAAACAACCTTGAAATTTGGACCAATGTAATTCCAGACATACGGGCGTATATTGAAGCCCTTTGGGCTCTTGTTTAGATCTATTATCTCTTGCTTCATACCTGTGCGATAAATCATGAATGTACATCTAACTATTTAGGTTTTGGTTTCCCATATGTAGGATAAGAATGGTGTTAGATGTTACCAGCCCAGTTGTGATATGGCGGCCCACCTTGTCTGCTTGTCACGTTCATTCTTATGTGGAAGAGGAGATGGTGAGGTCATCCCTGTGGGTGGACAGTGTCCAGTCTGTGGTCAGGACTTACTCTGGGGAGATGTGGTCAGACATAAACTAGGATGCTTTCTTACTCTAGAAAACCAGGTATACTTGAAAACAATGGCAATCTAAGGGGTCGAAAAAAGAAGTGTTCTGTCATTCAGGAGAAAAATAAAATTTGGTAGGAGGGGACAAAATTGATCTGTCGTTCCCCCCTCGGACAACCACAAGTCCTTGAAAAAGGGGAACAGTTTCTGAATAAAATCGAGGAAAAATCTGTTAACTTCTATTTAGAAATATTGGTTAAGGCTATGGCCATCACAGGATGAAAATACTGACAGTACTGATCATGTCAGGTTTACTTTAAGCAAATTTAAGTTATTGACATTAACGGAATCTCAACTCCAAGATATAGTTCAACTCCACAATAGTTCAACTCCAAGATACATGGATTTCAAATCAAAATGTACCACTCCAAGAAGATATCAGTTGATAGATAGAACTAATGGGAAGAATATGACAAAATATACGAATAGCACACAGAGAAATTCACTTGAAGATATTTCAACTCCCAAGTTATTTCAACTGCATGATAGCTCAAATCCAAGTTAGTTCAACTCCAAGATAGTTCAATTCCAACTCTGTTCTAGTCCAAGTTCTGAGTACAAGACAATATATGTGGACCAAATTCTCAGTTCAATGTGGAAACCGCTGATTCATCAAATAATAAAATGAAAAATCAGTATTTTCAAGATACTGTATGGAAGAAAAGGTTTGAACATGAAGTTTGAGTTCGTGCCACATGATGGTGATATTCATGATATTTGAGAATTGAATATGAATTCTATGATATTTGAGAACTAAATATGAATTCTATGATATTTATGCCCCCCCCCCTCTAACTAGAGTGGGGGGGGCATATAGCGATCGCTTTGTCCGTCCGTCTGTCTGTCTGTCCGTCTGTCCATCCGTCTGTCCGTCCGTCCGTCCGAATTTCTTGTCCGGGCAATATCTCGGTTAATATTTGATGGACAGGATTGAAACTTGCATGGAATGTGGCCAGTGGCTCATAGTTGTGCAGCGTAGAGTTTTTTCCGAGTTCGGGTATAATTTTCAAGAGTTATGGCCCTTTTTCTGAAATCTCTGTGAATGGGACTTGTCCGGGCTGGATCTTGGTTAATATGGTATGGACAAGTATGAAATTTGCATGATATGTGGTCAGTGACCCACAGTTGTGCAGCGTAAAGTTTCTCCACGTTTCGCTTATATTTTCAAGAGTTATGGCCCTTTGTTCCTGAATTCTCCGTGAATTGGGACCTGTCCGGGCTGGATCTCGGTTAACTCATTCAGTACCGAGCCTCATTCCTGGCCTCAGTACCAGTAGCTCCACAGCTAAGTCTCAATGTGTGCAGTGCACGGACGTCCATCACAGAAGCTGTCGATCAAAAGTTCATTTTGAAAATATTTTGTTTATGAAAGTGAATAAAGTTTGAAAATTTATATCTCCATGAAATACACAAACCTCAGAAATTGTGTTTACAGTGTTATTTTTATATTTATATACGAAATTATGCACGCAAATTTCTTGAAAACATGTTTTTATCTGTTCATGCTTCAACAAAATGCTTCAACAAAATGACATCGAAATTGTCATCGTCTGGGCTCAGATGTACGTAATTTCTGGCTGGTAAAATTTATAGCTGATTGTAGTGTACATTCCCTGGATAAAGATGACAATTTCCTCAATTTATTTTATCCACATGTTACTTACAAATTAAAGTTTTAATCTGACAAAAATATTGTTGGTTGTGATGAGATTACGTGCAAAATAATGAAGTAGAAGTTTTTTTTCTCGTCTGATTCAATCGCGTCCATGCTCCCGTTTCCCTGAACCGATTTCAATGAAAGACGTACCATTGGAAAGCCCATTCATTCAGCTTTCTTGTCATAGTAAAATGGCCAGTAAAACGAAAGATTTGATTGGATTGAAAAAGGCGGTCCACCAAACGATCTTTCTGATAAGCCCGCTGCTTTGGTCACATGACGAAGGCGAGCCAATCGGGTTGCCTCATTCACCGCTGTTCGCTTGGCGACATCAAACTGTAAAGATGGGGTGAAATTCTGACAACTTGGTGTCGGACAATAGCAGAGTATTTGGGAAATAAATTTACCTGACGTTTTCGATCGGAGGAATTCCCAACAATGGATATACACCTGTACCTTGACAAACAATTTGACAGAAAATATCTCGTGAATTCGTCAGATTTCTCAAGGAATCGGATGCGGCTTCCAGGTATTTGAACATTACAAATGTCTGCCGAACTGCGCGATTTTCTCACACATCTCTTCTCGGATTTTTGTTTTATTTCGTTGTAGTTTCCATTCAATACGAAAATGCTTTATGTATAATCGAATAGATAGCGATCTTATCTTTCGATATATGTATGGTTTATATGATATTTTTTCCTGAATAGACCAGGAAAATGATGATTCCAACAGCAGTGTATACGGCCGACTTCATTTTGGAAATTTTCATGATTTTATTTTTTATCTGCGTTTTCAATCAACGATCTTGAAATAATTTCTCTCTTAGTCAAACCCAAATTTCACAAATTGTTACATCAGAGAATAAGCTTTCTAAACATATAGGCCTTTAATTACATTTCACAATGCTTAGATATGGAAATTCCGTTTTCCCACGACAGTAATGTTTTGCGCCATATGGCGTCTATGGGGTTGTGGAGACCCAAATCTGTGGCGCCATATGGCGCTTACGGTACCGAATGAGTTAATACTGTATGGACAATTATGAAATTTGCAGGATGTGTGGTCAGTGCCTCGTAGTTGTGCAGCGTGAAGTTTCTCTGCGTTTCGCATATATTTTCAAGAGTTATGGCCCTTTTTTCTTCAAATCTTTGTGAATTGGAACTTGTCCGGGCTGGATCTCGGTTAATACTGTATGGACAATTATGAAATTTGCAGGATATCTGGTCAGTGCCATGTAGTTGTGCAGCCTGAAGTTTCTCCACATTTCGCTTATATTTTCAAGAGTTATGGCCCTTTTTTCTTCAAATCTTTGTGAATTGTGATTTGTAGGGCCCGATCTCGGTTAATATTGTATGAACAAGTACGAAATTTGCATGATATGTGGTCAGTGACCCATAGATGTGCAGCGTGAAGTTCTCTGTTTTCAGTTATATTTTCAAGAGTTATGGCCCTTTGTTTAAACCTAAGTGAATGGGATATATTTATTTGTCCAAGCTGGATCTCAGTCCATAACCGATTTGAACCAGGAAAATATCTATATTATATGTTATTCTACATTCCAAAGCAAACAACACAGGTCCTGAAGTATGAAATTGCCCCCAAAACAGTGCAAAATTCAAAGTTCACTGATCGCTTCATAATTTCACCACAATATACTCCCAAGGAATGTAGGTCTCATGACCAGGTCACATTTTCGGATTTGGCGAAAGCCCTGGCGACCATCTTGCATCGAAGCATCGTATTATCACTTGTTGCTTGATACTTGGAATATGTATTATGTGAGGCATGGCAAAAAGTGACAAACAGAATTTTTATAATTATCCAAATTAGGCCTCCACCAACCAATAAAGAACAGAACAATGGCGGGGCAGTGTCGGATTAAAGTGGAAGGGGGGGCATACAATTGAGCAATCTCTGATTGCTTCCTTCCTGTGTTGAGAATTGAATATGAATTTTATGATATTTGAAAATTGAATATGAATTTGGTTTATTTTGTAGGATGGCCCAGCTGACAGTCATTGGGCGAATGAATTGGCTGACCCACATTAACTTTGAATTCTGACCAGTATATTTATGATAGCAACACTGCCTGTATTATAGAGTGGTCAAGGCTGAATGATTACCATGCATTGAGGGACCCATTGGCATCGCCAGTATTTCTTGAGAGGGGGTCATTTCCTATTCTTACTCCTTGGAGAGCCCAGTACTGTGCTGTCCGATATAGGAAAATAACATAGGCTGGGCGCCGAGAGGGGTTATTCACCCTCCACAAACCTGCCTACTGATGCCCTTGGGAACATGTATAACAAACTTAGAAGTACCATATCAGGATCCTTGGGATGTCATCTGCTCAAATCAAGAGGACAGCACGGATGAAACTGAAATTCCACCTTCAGTTCGAGTCTGGAATGAACTTATTGGAGGACAATTTTCGCGGTGAAGCGATATATTGCTCATCCCAGTGGTCTGATACCTGTATTGAATTTGAATAAAACCAGTAGAAACCAATGGACACCGAAATAACAGATCAACTGCATGCATAGAATCAAGCGAGGCACTTGAATCTACAGAGATATACTGGAGGTTGTCAAGGCGAGAAGTGTTGTATTGATTTGCTATCAATTCTCAATAACCCTATTGGTGTTAATTGTGCATGACCCCAAGGACAATCATGGTAATATGATGTGCAATAAATGCAGACAGGCTAGTCAAATACAGGAATTTATCGGTGAGGTACAACATGTAACTGACAAGTAACTGAGATAGTTGCAACAGACTTCTTTTACTGGGGGATTTTATAGTTCTGTGGTATATATACAGTCATTTAACATAATAGAAAGATATAATGAATGGTATATGAGTGGTTAAGGTCAGACAATGAGGTCTTACCCCACCCCATGTATCGTTTTCTGGAACCGCCCTATTTGTATGTAGCGTTTCATGTGGTTTACAATTTTATCTGTTCTACACAGCCTTTGAACAGCTCTAAATGTAATTCTTTTACATGCCTACTTGAGTCAAACATAACAGCTATAATCGTGGCCAGTCTTAAACCATGTAAACATGTCTGGCTAAGGCAACCCTGGAACAGTCATAGTGAAATGGTGGCATTGGTTTGGCTTGGAGGAGAAAACTCTTGATCATATTGAACTGTGATAATGTTAGTCTCTCAGGGATGTGAACACAAAATTGGATATAACTAAACCAGAAGCTAATCAACTAGAAGTGTGTAACATTAGATTACACTAGGTAGCCATCACTGGCACTCATCAAACTGCCTACACCACTGGACTCTTGCACAGTCTGTACACAAAAGACAAGATGCACTGGTCATCTAATGTATATTTCACAGGCTGAGTATTTAGATTTCAGCATCATCTCATCTTGCGTGATGCATCACTCGAGTTTTGTTTTGAATCTGAGCTAACATGCAATTTTACTGTGTATTTATGTCACACCTTGTGTAAAGCAGGAAGGCAGTGACCAATGTATTCTAGCTCTAATCTATAAGGTTACATACAGATTTCTAGTTTCTGGTATAACTTATGTACAAGTATTACATACTGCTATGTAATAGGCCTGATATACATGTATTGGAAATTGTATTGTATACAGTTAGCAATTACCCCACCAACACCTTATGGAAAATTGTTCAGGTCTAATAATGAATAAGTTTGATACATGTACAATAGAAACAGTATGGTCTCACTAATAATAACTTCTAGGTTGTGTGCACATAAGTTCTGATATGTAGCTTACATGTACATGTAGTTATTCCAGACATTTCTAATTCTTAAAGTAATACCAGTTTTACAAATTTCTCTTCTGAATGTTTTGTATCGATTTTTAAAGCTTTGCTTAATCATATTTACTTATGAAATATGTGACTAAGCCCTTGTGTTGGACTACATGTAAATAGCGCATAGTTTTAAAACTTTTTGCATTTTTGGATGGATTTGAGATTGATCAGTAAGAGAAAGTGTAAAACTTCTGATGATATTCTGTGAAGAGAAGGCTTGAGGTGCTAGCTGGGCACGAACCAATCATATACAGTAACTGTCAATAATATCACCTCTGTCAGAGGACTTCAATCACCCAGCTGGACCCCAGACCTCATTTAGGGGATATGGAAATTTCTCTAATTATTTACGAAATGGTAATGAGATTTGAAACTTCACAAAATATGCCACTTTTGAATTAATATTCAGGCCAATTCTGGAAAAATTGATGTGTTCAAATTATTTGTGGCGATGGACACTTTTGACGCGAGAGCCATAATGGCAGACAGCGGACGACCAACAAATTCCAATCACAAATTCGCGCCCATCATTGTTTTTAAATATACAGGATGGGGGCAGATTCTTTCATCGAAAATTTTGAAAATGCTGGGTTTATTAGGATGGAGAAAATTACGACAGAGGAAAAATCGGCCATTTTCGATTTACATTTGGAAGGCGAATAATTAGCTGGCCTTGCTTTTCGTCAAAATTTACAGGAATCCAAACAGATAGTCTCACATTCTAACTCTGCAGGAATCCACGGGAATTCAAAGCTATGATTTGTGTACAAATTGCTGACATTTTTTGCGGAATCTGTTGGATTCCCGTGAATTATTTTGCGAGAGTGCTGATGAGAATCGGGTTCCTGTGGAAAGGCAAACCCTGCTTAGAGAAATTACATGTGTAGAATCACCGTCTCTTTAGTATGATAACTTTATAACCATTCGATCAATCCACTTTAAAAGTTCACTGAAGATATTATGAGGAAAGAGCTCTCGGCTTATTGACTTTGATGTCTCTAGTTCAAAGAACAAGGCCAAAGCACCTCCAAACTGAATCTAATATTTCTGGAATATATTTTGAGGTATGATTCACAAATTTCATAAATGTGATATCATTGTGATTCCAAAAACCTATTTAATTTGTGGTAAAAGTTCAAGGTCATAGTATTTCATAACTGAACCTACATGTAGCTTCATCTCGATTGTGTCTGGATAAACCTCGTAGGTGTTCCATCCATGTTTTAATGAAGAAACCTATGGAATTTAGGTCAATCAGTCAAATGTCAGGGTCACAGCAGTCCAAAACTGAATTTAGTCTTGTTCTCGTTAAAATGAGAAGTTGAAAATGATTCTGTTCACTTCAAGGTTTCATAAAAGCATATTGAACATATAGCTCTCAGCATGTCGAAAATCGGAACAAGCGACATATGGGCGCTTCATTTTATTTCATCTTTGAATATTTATCGATTTAATGGACTGTGAGCTATGTAGGCTTGTGTGTCTATTTGGCAACATAGTTGGTGTTGGTAAGACATGATCTTCAAGTTTTACAAGATGCAATAGAATGATGTGAAATAATGCCAGACAAAATCTTCTGAAGTGAACCTGTGAATACAATATCCATAGTCCCAGTACTTAAATTTAAGATAATTTCAACCTTGATAGACCAGAATCCTGTCAAAACTGACACTATAATCTGGTCCCCAGCATGGTCGGTTTTCAGAGGTTCACTGTACAAACTAAACTAACATTATCCCAAACTATCACCTATCTAGTTATCACTTCTCATCTAACTAGTCCTGACTTCTCATCTAATTGGTTCTCAGCTAAGTAGTTCTGACTTCTCATTCAATTAGTTCTCACTTAACTAGATCTTACTAACTAGTTCCCACCTACATGTAACTAGTTTTCGCTAACTGTTCTCACCTATAATGAAAATAAGGAGAGCCATCTATATTACTCACCTATGTTTCTTATTCCGTTCAGTGTAGAGGTTAAGATCCGCTCACCTGCTTGTGATCAGTTTCTGACCCAGTACTTAGTTGTCGTCTTCCTTGGAATTTTGGGACAGTATTTACTCTGTTTACCTGACAAGACCAGATTATTCTCAGCCTGAATGGGACTTGATAAATAAAATATCATAGCTATAGGTAGAGGTAGCGCAGACCTTCAACATTCATAATAAATGATGACATTTAGGTGTCGCCAGGCTTATTTTTGCATAATTGTGATTTTGTATGGTTACCATACTCCAATAAATGGGATAAGATAGGGATTCCGTATAAAAAGTAGAAGAGGCACATTTTCTAAGAAGTTCAAATATTCTTTCCAAAATCATTTCAAAACTGTTCTCTTTAAAGGTAGTACTTTTCCCATTCACTTTCATTCAAATGTCTCTATTCTGGTAGATGTGCTAGTATGAAAGTAACTCCGAAAAGTGAAATTGTGATATTCTATATTTCGGTACAGGTTATACTATCATCAGGAATATACAGGTAGCAGTTGTTTAAGAGTATTTTTACAGGGTGAATAAAACAGTTCACCTTCCAAGCTGAAAGTGAACTGTATTATTCACCCTGTATATATACTCTTGAACAACTGCTGCCTGTATATTCCTGATGATGGTATAACCTGTACCGAAATATAGAATATCACAATGACTTCACTTTTCGGAGTTACTTCCATACTAGTCTATATGAAACTAATCTGTGGGACATGTGGATTCTGGTAGATGTGCAGTAGATGTAAAATTGAATTTGTCTGCAACCTCCTTACCATTCAAAGAAGTTTAATGTAATGCAATTTTATGACAAATATATACTAAATTATTATTTTACAGAGCTGACAGTTATTTCAACGTGGGTCCAGATAATGAAGGAATATATTCCATATTGATGTAGTGCCTGAGAAAATTGAATGTAAATTTTGAGTGAATGTAAATATCATTTGCGTGCTCTATTGGCAAAAATTAGTATATAAGGCGTCGATGTCAGATGTGTAGTGATAGCTTCAAGCTGTTGTAAATGATTTATTATGTATATACATTATCTACACTGTTGTATATTTACATGGAAAAAGTTATTTATTCATTTATCCTTAGTTTATAGAAAGAAAATTCTTGGTGTAGTACATGAATTGATCTTGTTGATAATGGAGTTTTATAGAAATAACAATGCATCATGGGATGTCTTCCAATTTTAAAACAAGTGATTGGACGGTTCAAATTTTCAAATGGAAATCAGGGATTTTCATTGGCTTGTGAGGAAATTGGCGGAAAATCCAACCATTCAAAAAATTCTTATCAGAGTCCTTTTATTATTATTATTATTATTTTAAAGGTGAAATGAAGAACATGCTGTTAATAAGAAATGTTAAATGAACAACCAGAGCTTGTACCTGGGGAGGGGGGGCATCCTCCGGCCTGTTCCTCCTATGATCTGAGAAGGTCAGCCTGCATGTTATTACCATATATGATCTGCCTGTGGGGCATACTGTTAGCTGTAATTATACACATGGTGGTCAGAGTGAGGTCAACCCCTGTACTGTATCAATTATGTAACTCATAATTACATTGTCATTATCAAATTACATTATGTGAGCCACAAAGCAATTTTATTTTCAGAATGCCAAGAATTTTGTTCTATCCGAACGATGAATTATGATTAATTCTGAGATATTGCATTCCATAAACCTATATGAAAGGAATAGCCTTGAAATGGCCTCGGATTGTCTTGTTATGTAGCCCTGCAATGTTACCCATGATTCTAATAACTTTATAATTAATAACACAAACTCTGACCTTCACGTAAACACAATTTAATGTTTACACACTTCGACCCCCTCGCAAGGGCCTTTATATTGTGAACTGAAAATGATTTGAAATTTATATACAGATGTCGAACGTATTGATTAGTATAAATTCCAATAGTCCCCATGACTGCATACTGTTTCCTTTTAGTGTTACAAATTTGAGATAACTTGAGACAACGTCATTGGAAAGTTTTCCTCTCGGTATAAACCTTTCAGGAATTTTGCTTGGTTTTCGGTGAATAAAGGATGAAGAAATTGTGACGACGTTATTAGGACGGACAGAAATCTAAATTCTGTGATAAGATAAACTATAAACTGTTTGTAGTCAATAGTCGAAAATGGGGAAAAGTAATAATGTGAAAAAAAAATATTTTCAAAAGTCGATGTCCCATAAGGGCCACTGTTTTGGGTGGCGACAGGGAGACAAACTATTCCCCATCGTGTTCAACGTAATAGGCAAATTGGGTGGTCGTATTGAAAAACTTTGAAGGGACAGAATGATTTATTTCCGTCCATCAGCATGCGATATTCTCCAGTTCTTTCAATTTGTTATGCATGTATCTATATATGAATAATAGGTTAAATTGTCCTTGTCCCTAATTTGATTCTAGACGTTTATACTACATATAGATCAGCCGCATGTCGAGGAAAAGTCGCCTTGGTTGATGTGAACAGGCAGCTTGTCATAGGAAGCGACTAACCGGAGCATCCGTGGGGTTCCCGGTGTGAAAAGAAATAGGAAGCCATCCATGGGGTTCCCGCGGGTGTAAAAAGGAATAGGACCATACTCGTGGGGTTCCCGTGTGTAAAAAGGAATAGAACTGAAACGTCGTGATATGACGGAAACATAGTTGAAAGCGACGTTAAACTATATTTACTTACTCATTCACTCACTGAATCTGTGAACGCTTGTTATACCGGTAATCAGATAATGTATATCTAATCAAAGATATACACAATAATTATATACACACAGTGAAAACAATGGTGATACCTGTCATCAAAATGTGACGACAGCCTCACCAATAAATGATCAGTTAGAACCATCAACATATTCCATCGTCACCAGTAAATGGTGATGGCCGTCTCCGTTTATTGGTGATGAGAAGGCCCCTACGCCAATCATGGTCATGACCAGAAATCTACACTCATTTCCTCTCCATTTATTGGTGATGACATGGCCCCTACACCAATATATTTATGGTTTTGAACTGACCTCGTCGCCATCTGTTATCAGCGATAAATGTGACGACCAGACTCCATCAATTGATGGTGACGGGCCATCACCATATTTTGGCTGTGTATGGTATGCATGAATGCTGAATTACCTCATCCATTTAACATGTAGCTTCCGAATTTGTGCGATCTGCGTATTAAAGCTATGCGAAGTGAACCCGTGATGAGGATGTGTTACCGGGGGCGAGGGGGGAAACACGCAGTCGGAAACACCTGCATATGCCTTAATAAATTATTGATTGATTGACTGTGGGCGTAGAATTTCAAATATCTTTCCAACTCCTTAGATATCTATTACACTATAGGGATGAGAATAATAACCCCTGATGGTATATACGTCTTTACGTCATACTAGACCGACAACAGCCAGGGGTCAGTTATTGTATTAAAAGCGTGAAATTAGAACTGATCAACAGTCGATCAGTTTTGATCGAACCGGCCGAATCGAACCATTGCAGGATGATCATCAACACCACGAGAATCTTCAATAGTACCGATGAACAAGAGGAAATGTCAACGCTCAGTCACATGATAGTTGGCACCTATCTTCTTTTCTGCGGTAAGATTTCAAAAATATGAATTATAGGATTTCCGCGAAACCGATGGAGCGGGACTGAATTTCAGGTAAAACTTCCATACGAATGTTTTTATATACCTTAATACAGGAAGAATCTCCCATTGGCAATTTTGCCTGAAATATTGTCCATGCGATCAGAAAAAAGAACGTGTCATGTTTACGCAGAGAACAAATCCTTCGTGTGTTGCCTTGACCCTATACCTGGTCCGGTATTTCTAGGACCTGTCCAGGCGTGGACACCCCCCCCCCCCCCCTCCCCCTCCCCTCCCCCCAACTATTTTTCTTGCCCCTTGAGCTAGGAGGTTGAAACTTACAACACTATATCTTTGGGCCAAGCTCGAGCTCGACCAGAAAATGTAGTGCCACTTAATAATAAGCGAGCAAGTCATATTTTGCAGTGATCGCGACTAGAACGTGGCACGCATTACCAATAAAATATTCCCAAGCCAGTGTTGTTCAGGGTTCTTCACACAAATGTCTCCGTTATTATTCCTATTGTCGAGTTCGTTTCACAAAACGATTGCCGAGTTGCCACCGTTTCCATCGAGTTTCCACCTAGTCCGAGCTTCCTATGACCCTTCAGCCAACCACGGAAAATTTCTGACAGATTGTCTGGCTGTCAGAAATTATCCGTCGTTTGGCTGAAGAGTCATAGGAAGCTCGCACTAGTTTCCACCATGTTGAAATGATTTTTGAGAGAGAAAGAATAAATCGGTCGTCAGCGGGATTCGAACCCACGACCCCGGCTTATCGCGCCGATGCTCTACCTACTGAGCTATGACGGCCCATATGTATTACACCCGTGGATTGTCCGTGTGATGACCAACCTTCTCTCTCGGTGTTGCAATGTGCGCAACTGGCTTTTATTATTTATTTTAATATGTAGCGCTGCAAAAGATCTTAAATTAACGAAGAAATGTACCGTGAAATTAAAATAAAACACTGAGTTGATGGGCCGCGAAATCCGTATGGGAAGCGGCCCTTAAACTACAATTTCAATCAATGTAGATCATTAGCTCCAACGAAACGTCAGCTCCACAGCAATAAAGAAGTTGTTATCCATAGAATAGCATTGTGTTATATACGCCAACTTCTAAATGCCTATATATATCAAAGAAAACATTTCATATGTATATATGCTCAGTGGCGGGCTATACGCCATACCAAATATCATTTCTCTACCATATTGAACCAAGTTGCCTCACTTTTGTGCCGTTCCAGTGTATACGGTCGTGGAAAACACATCAGATGTGTGATGTATCGTCTAAAATGAGCGTTTTATAGAATCTCTATAGGGAAGGTATAGGGCAACACGGGACTACGGGGCAAAATGGAACATAATCAGTTAAATCCTGATCTTAGGTCTCGCATGCCAAAATATGTTTTTAATTTTGAGGAGACGCAACAGCGACAAAATTAATACAGACAAATAAAATAGAACTCTTCTGATCTTATAGGTGCCTTATTCGGTGACACCGGAAAACATTGTTCCATACCGAGTATCCGGACAACAAATGTTTTCCCAATGCCTGACACACCAACATTTCAGGTTAGAAGTATAAAAAAAAATACTGCAACAAGGAGACCCCCTGTCTCCATATCTATTCGTGTTATGCGCGGGAATCTTTCCATTCTAACCAGACAAAACGTAAGATATAAAGGGTATACAAATAGGGGATATAGAATGCAAAATCAACCAACATGCAGACGACACTACGTTTATACTAGATGGGTCTGCTAAATCGATGGAAGCTACTCTCAGACTATTGGATAAGTTCGCAGAAATCTCTGGACTAAAACTTAATACAACAAAAACAAAAGTTACATGGATCGGCTCCAAAAAACTCAGTAAACAGGTGTTCCATCATAGGAGGAAACTTGAACAATTCACCTTGCTTGGAATTCAATTTTCGATCAATCAAGCTGAAATGATATCACTAAATTACGAACCAGTTTTGAAGAATATCCGGAGTACCATAAGACAATGGTCCCAGCGAATTTTAACCCCTATTGGCTGTTCTTAAAACGTTAATAATCTTCAAACTCAATTATATGTTCTTGGCCATTCCAAAGCCCCCGGAGTCAGTCATAAAAGAGTTAAATACAATGTTCTTTCATTTTAATTGGAACTCTGTTGTTGACAAAGTCAAGAGATTCCAATTAATACAAAATTACGAGAACGGTGGACTGAAAATGATTGATATTAACAATTTCATGCTAGCTCTGAAGTCGTCCTGGATTCGAAAGCTACTCTCTGGAGTGTGTAACTGGGGCCCACTATTAAATTTAACCTTAGATGGTCTTGAGCATCTGGGGTACTTCGGAGTCAACTTTGTGCCTACTCCTATGAATAGATGTAGTAATGTATTTTGGAGGGATGTGTTGGGCGCATGGAGCAAGGTCGCACAGAAAAATAAACCCATACATATACACCAAATAGCAAATGTGAACATATGGAAGAAAGATGATATTATGGTAAACAACATGGTTTATTACCGACACTGGTATGAAAAAGGTGTGAAATGCGTCTTGGATCTTATCAATATCGAGAAAGATAACAAATTACCCTACCTCTCCCTGGAAGAATTTATCGACATTTATAACATTAAAACAAATTTTCTGGAATACCATGAAGTAATTTCGGCAATCCAATCGATGAGGAAAAAATTAATAACCGACGTAAAGACAAAAATTACTACTGTACGACCGTATGTCCCATTTAACATACACATCCTTTCAAAATCAAGCAAAGGTAGTAAAGATATGTATAATGTTCTTATTTCTAAGTCTACAAGACCAAGTTCACAAGTGAGATGGGAATCGATAATGAATATACAGGAAATTAAATGGAACGAGGTTTATCAACTCCCATTCAAAACCACCTGCTGCTCAGTGTTACAATACTTACAATTCCGTATTAACAACAGAATACTGGCAACAAACTGCTATCTGAAAAAAGACTGGCCTCCAAGATAATGACCTATGTTCCTTTTGTAGTGACCGTCTAGAAATCTAGACTGCGAAAAGATCAGACGTCTTTGGCGCGACATCGAGGCATGGTTACATAACACAACAAATTTGCCGATCGCATTGACGGCAAAAAATATTATATTCGGAGAAACTATGACAACAGACTTTTCAAAAATACTCAATCTCATTATACTCGTCACTAAACGCTATATTTATAAATCTAAATTTGAAAGACAGTCTGTTTTCATTTTGGCAGTTCAAAACATCATAAAACAGCGGTACTCCATAGAAAAATATATCTCGATGAAAAAATCAAATCTTCAAAAGGCTTCATGCCGTCACCGACGCAGAAAATGATCCTGGTGAAAATGGTTAACAAAAATAACTATATAAAGGTCCAATTGTCTCCTATTATTACACCCCTATACCATGTATACCTGTATATAGTAAAATCTGTGTTACTCTATATATATATGTATACTGTATGACAACTTGTCAAGTAATTCAAAGATTTTATACTGCATTGGAGAGAAAGGAGTTATGTTATCAATGTATTTGTTTGTGTAAGTGTATGTGTACTGCAACATTCCATTTTTTTATGTCTGACCCAAAAGTTGAAAATGTGCTATTTGGGGCATAATGAAGCGGAGTTCCGTATTGCCCCCAATGGCCGATCCCCAGGTTTAATTCATACCAAATTCTTGCGCATGCGCAGTGACCAACTAAACTGTTTTTTTCAATTTTCGGGGGCCAAGGAATACAAATTGTTTCGTCAAATTTTATCACATATATTGCCCATTAATCGGCTTAAGGATAGAAAATAATAACTGCTCTAAAATACTAATATTCAAACTTGAAGGATATATATAATAAAATATAGCTGTTTTGGACGCCATATTCAACACTTTTTCATTCTTTCGACCCGGACAAATATATATGTATGCACCTTGCCAACCATCTTACCCATAAAGAGATAAACAGTCAATCAAGTTTAATGCTAAATAGCCAAATTATGATGAGCAACTAGGCGTGTATTTTGCTAAGATTATCGTAAGCTTAACATTATGTTTCCTATTGGGGCAAAACGGAACACAGGTGGTCCATTTTGCCCCACATGACGTTCCGTATTGCTCCTACCAGTGGGGTAAAACGGATCATCAATCAAAAGTTTTGTTTGCTCTATAAACTAAAAAGTACCTGGATAAACAGCATTTTCTCGGTTTAATTTTAAATACTGAGTGTGTAACTTTAAATCCACCTGTTTGCATATCATGGCCATACTATATGGAGAGAATTAAGGTTTAACGTTAGGACTGCTTTGGGCACATATATACTGGTATCAGATGCATGTAAATGGGAGATGCACAATGTTAGCCATAGTTTGTTGATTGGTTTTGAAGTTTGGTCGTCAACCTATAATCCCTAACCCTGAACTTGACCTTAAAACTAACCCTAGCCCTTCCGTAACACTGACGATAACCCGAATCATACAAACCAAAGCAAACTCTGTATGCCTCTATATTTTTCCCCAGACAAGGGGTCATATTACTCCCGAGCGGTCTACTTGGATCAGCTGTCCCCAACATCAGGAGATTTGTTACTTTTACATTAGCACACAACAATGAGCACGACTGACTAAGTCAGAGACACGGTTCCGATATAGCGTCCTACGCGGCGAGATCGTTGCAATAATAATATACGTTTAATTGCAATATTTTACCTGAATTCCGAGTTCTGGTGAGTGCATATTATGCACTTTGGATAAACAAAGTATTTTCCCTTATAGTCCGTCAACAACGTCCAGGATTTCGCCATGAATATTTTCTTGTACGGTAAACGTGAGCTGCAAGACTATATATAGACCGACTTTTCGGGGTTATCTCCAGAGAATTACAGCATATATCCCGTGTATAGTATATCGCAAACATACGTTGTTACTCTATATGCAACAACATTGCCAAAGTATTAACGCTGTGGGATATCTTCCGAAATAATATTTTCTAGTGTAAATTGATTGCCGGTAAATCTCAAACTGCACGAACGTATAATCGTAGTTCCGCACATTGCACCACGGTGAAGCAAACTGTATCTGTGCCGTATATCTCCCTAGTATAATCCGTGGCGTGTCCGACTCCTCCTCCTCGTCCTCCTCCGCTTTACTCACTGCACAGTGGGTCGCATAGGTGTGGCGCGGGATAGGGTGGGGCGAGAGACCTGGGGTTTAAACTACCTGAGATTCCATGGGCCAGGCTTGCACCCTACAGTAGAATGGGTCGACTGCGCATGCGCGATGAGTAGTATAGAAAGGGCACGCGATCTCCCTATGTTAATAAAAGGAGCTGAACTACTAGTAAGTATAATGGCATGAGGAACGATGACGCCGCATTTGACGCCCATATGGCGCTCCACGAAAACGTCCAAGCAACGGTAGTCGTTGGAAGCTGTACCCATGGAAACATGTGGCTTGTTTTGGTACCATGCACCTTGGCTTCATGTCTTAACAAACTTCGGTCTCATCATAACTGCAACATTGTTTTAAAAACACAACGGATGTTGGTAAAATACACAAGCTTGATCTGATATCAGCAATTGACGGGGTTTTATGAGGTCGGACACCGGATCAAAAAAGATTTCCTCTTCATCAATTCATACACACTATATCTATAATGCCTGGGACAACTTGCCTAAACTCTCCGAGTTGGAATTGCGTCCTCCCATTATGCCATCTGTGGACGAGAATCTTTTTGAGGAAATCTATCATGCAACTAACCAAACTGAAGCACGGGATTGGGTACGAGAATCCTTGTTTAGGTGATAATGACTTAATTTAGGAAGGTACTTTGAATATGTAACCTTGTTTCCTTTCTGATTCGGGAAGAAACCGGCAGTGCTCACGATCTATGGAAGTTATCGGGGTGTGTGACCATATTATAAGAGAATGATGTAGACCCACTTAGGATGATTATGCATTTCAGCATTCAAATTTTCATTTTCATTTACCCAGGAATTTCAGGAACACTTGGGAACACAGTTTTCATCATATCCGTTGTCAAGTTTCGAGAGATGCGAACCCTCCATGAAGCCTTCCAGGTCAACTTAGCCATTACCAATATTGGAATGTGTTTGACTGGCTACCCCTGGTCCGCCGCTTCTAACTTTGCCAAGGTAAGAGATCGTAAAGGTGGGATATGGGTGGGGGAGGTGGCGTATAACTGGTTTGACTGATCATATATCCTTACAGTTAAGACGTGATGAACATGGACATTGAATAGGCCCATTCAAATTCAGGATCAACCAAACGGCGCTAATCCAGTCAGAGATGTGGCTGGGCCTGTTTGCACCGGTATACGCGTACAGTGGCGTAACCGCCTGTTCCCGGTGTTGCTTTATATCTGGAAGTCGCTGACCTATCTACATGTGTCGATAGCCGTCACAGCTTCAATGACGTTATGAGAGTTGATATCACGCACGCCCATATCAAAGCTTCATTCGTTCAATGTTCATTTCTCGCACATCGATTTAAATTGTCAGTTTCGGTAAAGGTGTCACTAGGAAATTTCGTCTGGCGTGCTCCTGATATATATACTTCTGATTGGTTGAAGCTCCGTATTGGTAAATTGCATTAAAGAGGCCCCAATACCATAGGAAACATGTGACAATGCTGCAGGTCTATGATAGTAAGAATTATGGAAAGGAACGAAACAAGAGTCCAGCAAAACGGCCGAATAACCACTAATAAAGCAATTTTGCCACCAGAAATTCACCCACGCCTTCCTAATGTATTAGTTATTGCTCACGAACAGTTGTTCCGATCATATCCGTTCTCAGCTCGAGTTTTTGTCGATCTTTTCATAGTCGTCCGCTAGACCTTTTTCCTGAGACAGCCGCGCCATTGTGCAACTTTCCAACATATTTGACCAAGTCACTAATGTTGTAGGGTATCACCGCTTGTCTGAGGGTATCTACGATGGTCAACCTACCGTCTTCAAGCAATTCAAGTATCAAGCGTTCAGAGTAGTTATCTACTCCCGCAGAGGGTTTAAATCCATCTGAAGTCCATAGAGCAAAGATAGCAATCACAGCATGCAAAATCGCTGTTGAAGATGTCAAATGAACCATTTTCGAATGATGAGCAAGTCATACTCCTCCTGTTCTGTAATTAACCTAAGCAACAAATTGCTGATTTCCTCTGGAACAAGGATAACGCAAGAAGAAGGTTCGTTTTCGCTCTGCTGCAGGCAGCGATTCGACAGGGATTTTGGAAATGTTTCGTCTCTAGTCTGGTCGGGCCTATGCCCGTGTCGTAACGAAAGATATTATTTTGATCATTATTTCAAAATTTCTGACTGCCGTTGCTCGAGCTGATGGCATTGAGTCTTTCGTTCCATTCGGCCTTTGACCATTGATCTGGTAGTAGACAAGGCGTAGTTCAGATGGGAAGAGGTGTGTAAATGGGAGCTGTGAACTGAGGGGCAAATAAATCTACCTAGTCCAAATGTGTCCTGCATGGTCTAGTGGTGTAGAATAAGACTGGGGTGCTGTTCTCGTTGACCTAAGTCACGGTGCACATGTAGTAGAGAAAGTGCATGTTCGGATACGCATAGGAGTGTGCAAGATAGGCCATGGGAGGTAGGCCATACTGGGTCCAAATGTGGCGTGCACGGTCTCGTACTCTCGTATTGAAGCTCTCGTCGTGCAGAATACGACTGAGGTGCCATAAACGTTGGCCGATGACTTATTGGAGTAGTAGAGAAATGTCATGTTTGGGTGCTTA
>JAVTVY010048735.1:0-22429 GCA_036873755.1 Hanleya hanleyi
AATCTTCATTGTTGATTGCACAACACCTTTCCGTCTCTTATTATATATCAATTTTCACAATGGTCCCACCCTCCCACTTTACAGAAGGTCCATTTGTTTTTTGTACACTTCAATATCTTGGAAATGAGGGACATGGAGGTTCTACCTATCTACTTCACTCTTCTTCTTTGGAGATAAATTTCAGTACATTTCCTCTTGTTTTCGAGAACTCGATGTATGTTTTATCCAACAACTTGGGCTTTAAAGGTTATGTATTGTAATTTAACGTCTCAGATATCGTAGTTTTGATGGACTACCCGTCGTCATCATCATTTTGTATGCCAAACCATTTTGGAATGACTGTTCACGTTGTAGAAAGCGATGCATGGATGGCCAATGATCATGATGTGAACAACAACAACGCTCCATGTGCTCCATTCTTATGTAAAGTGGGGGAGTGGTGTAACAGTCAGTCACCTGGTAACCTTTAAAATTAACCCCCAAGTTGAACAATCTCATGTAGTCTGCTTGTATGCATAATGTTATCCGTGCCCAAGGGTTAAATTTTCCTTGTGAATATTCAACACAATCGAAAAAAAAGGTCCCCAAGAAAATGGCATTGCAAATTTTCAATTTGTACTCATTTCCTGTCTGCAGTTTTCCGATTTTCTGCCTTTCCTTATGCCCCCTCCCATTTTTCTCTGTTGTTTGGTGTTGTGTGTCATTGAAGAGAAGTTGCACGAGATTTCCCAATTTCCTGTGCCTACAGTGTAACTCTACATCTTGACACTGCTAAACGGTAAGTTGCAAGAGCTATGTCTGTGTGAAATATGCATCAATTTCACTTCTCCTTGCGTTGAAATAACCAATACAAACTAAACTGTCATGTGCGAAATTTTCATCCACATGCTGTTAGCCATTTAGGAGATATTTAGCAATGATGACATCACTATATCAAAATTTTCAGTTCACTTTGCTCTGGTATGCAAAGCCCTTAAGCTATCGGAATTTTATCAGCACAATTTGTATACGTCCATCATAAGATGAGTGGGTTTTAATGCGATATCGTCTGTCTGTTAACTTCAGCATGTCCGCCCGATATCTCCAGTTCCAAGTGAAGAATTGGAACCAAATTTTGGGTATACCGTAGCTGCGGATCAAAGAGGAACCCTGTTCATTTTGAGATCAAGATATCAAAGGCTACGGTCACTGTGGTCATTGTCCATTTTGTTTGTGAACACAATATGTCTTGAAGGAATATAACCAGGCTTTCTAAATTCACGTAACATATGCAACTGACGATGGGTCAGAAGCCAAATGAAGAGGACTGGCTTGACCTATTTCATTCACTGTAAAAAGAGGTAACATTTTTATCTCGCCTTACGAAGTAAAGGAGAGATATTGTGAGGGGGGAAAGAGGATGTCGTCGTCGGTGTCGGTGTCCCCTGCCTGGAAATGATAAGGTTTTTGGTTTAGCAAATTAAAAAAAAATATATAAAAAAATATATAAAAAAATAATAAAAAAAATATGGGGAGTGGGTATGCCACCTGCGGTGCTCCAATGTTAAAATCCCTATAAGAGTTTTGCGTTTAGCTGAAGTGCACATGTACATCTGTACTTAGAAAGTTTGTTGCAGTTGTCAGCTGTCATTGGATGATTATGAAACTTGGTACACATGTTATGATTAGAGGATGTACCTGTGCTATTTTTGAGAAGAAATATTAATTTTTATACAAATTATGGCAAATGATAGTTTTGCGTTTAGGTGAAGTGCACATTTACATCTGTACACCAGTTTGCTGCAGTTGTCAGCTGTCATTGAATGATTATGGAACTTGGTACGCATGTTTCGTATGATTAGAAGATGTACCTGTGCTTTTTAGGAGATGAAATATTAATTTTTGTTCAAATTTTGAGGGTTTTGTCTAAGTAATCTGCCAATAATAATGTACATGCATTTCCACCTGTACATGGAAAGTTTTGAAGCTGTCATGTACATGGAAAGTTTTGAAGCTGTCACCTTTCATTGGATGAGTTTGACACTTGCTACCCAAGTTCAATGTGATTTGACGATGTGCATGTGCTATTTAAGAAATATGACTTTAAATATGAATTTTTGTCCTAATTATTGCTGTTTAGACTTTGTACCTTTCCATTGATAAGGTTTTTGTTGGGCAAAAATTTACATGTAGATCTGTACATGGACAGTTTGTTGAACCTTTCGTGGGATGGTTATAATACTTGGTGGACATACAGCAGTAATCTCACTGAGGGACTGACCTATCCCACTGTAATCCCACACAGGTTTAGCCTATCCAGCAGTAATCCCACATGGGACTGCCTATGCAGCAGTAATCCCACACTGAAATGCCTATGCAGCAGTAATCCCACACGGGACTGTCCTATCCAGCGTTAATCCCACACAGGACTCGTCTATCCAGCAGTAATCCAAGACAGGACTGGACTATCCAGCAGTAATCCCACTTGGGACTGGTCTATCCAGCAGTAATCCCACAAGGGACTGGTCTATCCATCAGTAATAACACACGGGACTGGTCCACCCAGCATTAATCCTATTCCAGACATTATTGTCTGTACCACATCACCTATTCCAGACGTTATTGTTTGCTCAACATGTATGCTTTCAATACTGCTGCACCTTCGGCGGATGACCCCGCAAGGCGAGATGTTGGGGTTCTCAGAACGCTTGTTAACGTGTCATTTTCAGATGGGTAACATGTGAGGTGTTTCATAATGCTACATGTTTCTACCTATTTTTCCATAAAAACATGTCTCATAGACGTGACTATGCAGCTATTTGAGGGTTGACATGTTTAACCCACGTTGTTGATTCACTATAAAGGCCCGAATAGCTGTTAGTCCGGGATGTTAGGGCATAAAAGGGACTGTTTGTTTCAGATTCTTCCAAAAGCACCAAATTTGGCCCATATGTCGCCCATACAATACCTTTTCGATTTTTGACGGGCGCCAAGGTAGTCGCTCCGGGGGGTTGCCATATTGGCGAAATTAAATATGGCCACCAACCGGGTTAGAGGTAAATTGTATTTAAAAAAAACAAAATGGCTAGAATCATGAATAATACAACTTTTTAGTGCTTGTCGGTGTCGGGGAATCTGATTCTGATCTTATTTCAAAGAGTTGAAGTCAAGGTCACCCTGAAGGTCATTATAGGGTCAAATTCCTCATTTTTAGTGGTTTTAGTCGAGATATACAAACTACCTCATTTTATCGATTTTCGAGGTTGAGTAAGCCGAATCTGGCCATATTTTGACGATTTGAGGCAATATTGCACGTGAGGTTCACAATAAGAGTTCACCTGAACCAGAGTTCAAGCAGAGGTCAATTATTTGAAGCACCAAAAGAGCTACAACCACAAATGATACTATAGGGCTTTGTGGCAACAGAGAATTAGATTCTGACCTTATTTTGACGATTTGAGGTCACGGTCACCTCTTTTGGGAATTAAAGGTCAAAGATCAACAGTTGCTGCTAAAAACAATCGAAACAAGATTATTCAGGAACAAATGTTATTAAAATGCTTCGGAGATGAAATCTGCTGACAAAATGCTATAACTATGCCGCTATGTACATTTAAATGTTCAAAATACAACACAAAGACCGCTTTACCAATGATTACTTTTACTGCCTATGCCTTCTGGCTTGCGCTCTATGATGCCAGCAATGAATAATACTTGTCATCACCGCCCTCGTTATTAACGCACACACCTTCGCATTTTCAGAGGGTCGTGTATCGGACATCGGCACAGTTGCATTTGCACCTTTCCGTGCATGCCTTGAGTCAGCCGCAGTGCATGAGAATGGCATATGCCATAGAAGTGTCGCTGAGAGTGGTCCATAGCGGTTACCATGTACTGGTGCCAGCTCCACTCACTGAAGTCAGGTCACTTCACGCCAGCAGGAAATCCCTGACTCCAGTAGAAACTCGCTTGCAGTAGCGCTCGATTCACATGCTGCAACAGCGCGGCTTGGGAGGTGGGATGTTTTCCAGGGATCTGGTTGCAGTGGTGAAGAGGTGATGCTTGACCTCATGGACACCGGCTGCACCACATCCCTTGCTGTACATTAGTACGATGAAGCGTTCTATAAGCTCCATATGCACGGACTCGAGTGTCAGGATCGTGTGCAAGAGCCACTAGTGTGTCGGTGAGGTCCAATATGCTTGTACAGACTGTCCAGGCGGTCTTTTTGCCACATCCAAGAAACTGAAGTCTTCTTGCACACCGTTAAGCTGTGAAAGAGGGGTGGTTTGGACTGGAATGCCACAATACTTTTTCCTGTAACCCTAAAATCTCGATGTATGAATGGATCAGCGGCTTATTAAAAAAATGAGTACAAAAAGGAGCCGTTCTCATTCATTAGCACACAGATCTTAAAGGCGGACATGGGCGGAACGCCCCTACTGTGTACCCGTTTTGAGTCCGTGTTCTTCAACAGGCGTTGTGACCTCACCATACTTCAACCGTGCAACCATTCAGAGGGGGACACCAGGGTCCTCCTGCATCTAGTACATGCCACGGAGGAGGGTCATACAACAGTCTATATTCGCACGACGGACATCGGGGCTAGGGGCCGTGTGGACCCATGTACTTCAAGATCCTCATGGTACTCATATGAACAGTCACAATCAAAGCGTGACTGAGATACATCTTTTTTTTTTAGATGACGACTCTATAGCGAATATTATGGATTAAGAATACTGATCAGCGATACGGATTTGATATTTTTGGAACATCATGATGTCTTGCCGGCATCATTGAAAACTGTTGACCGCTTCTCTCTTGCAGGAAACAAGCCTAGGTTTATGTATACTATGATTGTCTTTTTGAATTTGGTGCTAATACTGTTATATGGAAAATGGAATAGGTCTTTGGATTATGGACGCGGATATTCTCTAATGGACGACGGCTGGATTATGAATGATGGACTAGACGCTTGTAATTTGGAGACCCTCGGAACTCTTGGTGGGCTTCGGTATTGGAAAAAAATATTGTGACATTCCAATCCATACCATTTGTTCCGATCTCGGTCCGTCAAATCCTTGGCACTACCCCTCTTCCACAGCCTTACTGGGTGCGACCCGACTTCACAGTTTCTTGAGAGCGCAAGCCAGAAGGTATAGGTATTAATAATCATTGGTATATTGTTGCTAAAGCGGTCTTTGTATTGTATTTCGAACATTTAAATACACATAGCGGCGTAGCGGCATAGTTATAGCATTTTGTCAGCAGATGTCATCTCCGAAGTATTTTGATATAATTTGTTCCTGAATAATCTTCGTTCGATTGTTCTTAGTGGTAACTGTTGATCTTTGACCCCAAAATGGGGTGACCTCAAATCTTCAAAATAAGATCAGAATCGGATTCACCGAATGCCACAAACCCCTATGGTATTATTTGTGATTCTTTTGGTGTTTTACCTACAACTGACCTCTGGTTCGGATCACCTCTATCGCGACTCTCAAATGAAATATTGCCCCGCATTGCCAAAATAAGGTCCGATTCGGGTTACTCAACCCCAGAAACCAATAGAATGAGGCAGTTTATATATCTTGCCACAAAACCACTGATAATGGCGAATGTCTCCCCAAAATGATTTTTATGGTGACCTTGAAGGGTGACCTTGACCTCAAAGATCACAATCAGATTCCCCGACCCCCAAAACCACTAAAAAGTGCTAGTATTCATATTTCTAGCCCTTTTAGTTATTTAACTATGATTGACATCTAACCCGGACGGCGACCATATTGAATTTCGCCAATATGGCCCGTCTTGGCGCCCGTCAAAAATCGAAAGAGTATGGTATGGGCGACATATGGGCCAAATTTGGTGCTTTTGGAAGAATGTGAACCAACAAATCCCTAACAGCCCTGACTATGTTTGAAACATCAAAGATTAACACGTACAACCGAGTAGCAAAGGCGACCTATCTCAATGAACGCGGGGTAAAAGACCGATAGTGCTGTCTGAAACACGGAATTAGACACCACGTCTTTTTCATAGATATCTAACCGCAACTCTGCAATACAGTGCGACATCGTACATGAGCATCATCACTCTGCAAGAAAAGATGATCACCACAGGCTCTACTAAAAAAATCCAATTGCAATTTAGCCGCTTTGAAGACTTCACAGTAACGTTCTAAATATGCATATTTATTGCTCAAATGTTCACCTGCTATTGCTATGCCATATATCCTCCATTGGTAATCCCTGCAGAATAAGAATTTCTCCCTTAAGGAGCTCAGCCAGTTGCTCTGCGCATGCGCCCCATGAACACGCCATCTTTTTTCTTCTTCATGCCGCGTGGTAGACGCTTTTGTAAAGAGTTCCTGTAGTTTTACATTTAGACGTAACCTAGGGTTATTTTCTGTGTCTAACTACTGGCAGATTTATATTAGAGCCATGTCTGTTCAGACATTCCCTGAAATTCCTAACGTACCGTTCTTTCGATTGTTCTTGGGACCTGTTTTTTCGTGCAAGGAAGATGCATATCGGCAGGTCACCTGTTTGAAATGTTTGGTCTGGGACGATTCTTGGCGTAATTACGCCCTGGATTTCCGTTTAACAACGAGTGGGAGCCATCGTCTCAAGACTTCAAGATTCTGTTGGGAAGTATTCTTGCTAATTTTTTAACGATAACAAAAATGGCCATCAAAGTTTTTCTCTACCATTCACTTCGTTGTTGTTGTTGTTTGCCCTCAACATCACTCCCGTTCGGGCCACACATTTATGGATAATTCTAGCAACTATCGTACGCACTATGCATACAGTTGAATGTGCCTATCAAATGATTCTCTTAATGAAATCAAGTATTATCACTCGTTGATATCTTTTGATCTACTCTTTTATTAAGAAATTGTGCATATCTTTGGAACACAATTATGCAAAAAATATTGCATTTTTTAACAGATGTAATAATTACTTCTCACAGCAAAAATTTCCCGAACGAATTCTGAAATAGACCTACATTTGAAATTAAGTGGAGCATTGAATTAATTTCTTTTTACTGAGAAATGAAGAACAGGTCTGGTGTGGGTTTATTTCCCCGGGAAGACAATTAGAAGACATGAAGTTCATCGTAGATCTTCCCCCCTGACTCGTCTGACAGCCGGGACAAAGATCAAGTGTGGACAAAGATCAAGTCTGGACAAAGATCCAGTCTGGAGGTACGCAATCATCCGCCACTGCTTCTGGGACAACATAAGACAGTCTTCAAGTGACGGTCTTCTTCAACTTAGAGAGCTATCATCCACCTTTTGTTATCGGGACCGGACATATGTCCTTCTTGACCGAAAACGGGCTTTGAGACGTCCTCCGTTTCGACACGACGGGCTAGGGTTTCCTATAGGTCAACGTCTGCTGCATCGAGTACTCGTCCTTGGCCCTTTGTTTCTTGTTTCAGATCAGCACAACGGGCTTCGGCTTTGTCTCATTGGTCAACCTTCAGTTGTTGTCTATCCACAGCCCAGTAGATCGACACTTTGGGCCCCGGCTTCATCCTATCTATCGACTACTGCTGATGTTCTTCCACAGCCGAGTACTCTGCTACAACGGGCTTCGACTTCACCTCTATGATCTTAGCCCCGTCCTCCTCCGTCCCAAAGTGTTCCTCGCTCAGATTCCTCAGCGACACTTTGGGTTCCGGTTTTACATCAACCTACGGTTTCTGCCTCACAACGTCGTTACCGTACACCACAACGACGGGCCCGTACGTAACGCCGTTCTCGTACGTCACTACGCCGTTCCGTTACACCACAGCGCCGGCTTCGTACACCACCACGACGCCGCACACCACTACGTTGTTCCTGTACGCCTCAACGTAGTTCCCGGATGCAACTCCGTTCGCCCCTCTAACTTCCGCTAACTTGAAGTGGGTCGTCTTCAAGAGATGTTTCTCGCCATTCAGCGTATTACGTCGTACACCGACTGGTTCCTGTCCGCCGCAGGCAGACTGGTATTTGATTTTGCCATCCGTCAGTCTGATGGGTCGATTCGTCTATTCCCCGCCTTCACAACTACCTACGGGGTTGTTTTTACACGTTTAACAATGTCATCGAGGCTGCCGGCTATTCTTATGCTTCTCTGCTTCAGTCGCAACGTAAAGCATTTCTGCGCAACTCCAAGCCTGAGGTTTCGTTTTTCAGCTTATCTCACTTGATGCATCTGCCGTTGACTTCTGAGTTCGTGTTTAACAATGCAGTTCATTACAGACGACGCTTGGGTTCTAGAGACATTAAGAAATGGATTCCTCTTCGATTTTCAAAACCCAGCCCAGGCTCATCTCTCGACCTCGTCCATCACACTTGCCAGTTCCCTCGGGACACGTTCAGACGCTTCTTTCATACGTCACCACTTCTCATCACCTAGGGTGCGGTCAGAGAGCGGCCTAAGCCGAGGACCGCGTCGATTTCCAGTCATATCTTCCTAGTTCCGGAGTAGGATTCCGACCTATGCGCATGATCATCGATCTGAGACGGCTCAACACGCTTCACCTGTCATCACCTCATTTCATGATGACGTCGGTCTCATCGATTCGGGACCGTGTACATCACCGGGATTGGTTGGCCTCGATCTTCAGGACGCATATCTCCACTTACCCATTCATCCTCGTCATCGGCGTTTCCTACGCTTTGCTATCGCCGGTCGACGATTCGAGGGGC
The DNA here is from genome assembly GCA_036873755.1 of Hanleya hanleyi. Classification (NCBI taxonomy): domain Eukaryota; kingdom Metazoa; phylum Mollusca; class Polyplacophora; order Lepidopleurida; family Hanleyidae; genus Hanleya; species Hanleya hanleyi. Next base: position 8,681 of record JAVTVY010048735.1, read on the forward strand.
AAGTCCTTTCGTTCGGAGTCAACATCGCCCATGGCTCTTCAATCGCATAACAGCACCAGTCATTTACGAGGCATTCACTTCGAGGTATACATAGACGACATCTTCATTTGGACGGCGGACAAGTTTCTCCTCAACGCTCAGATCCGGTTCACCTTGCTCATTCTTCGCCATCTCGGGTTCATTCCTCACCCTCAGAAGTCAGAGATGGTACCGGCACAAACAATTTTCGACACTGTCCAGTAACTGGTTCGACCTCCGGAAGACCGGTGGACCAAGCTTCAGACGTTGATTCTAAGTTCTTGTCATCGACTTCACAGCCCCTTCATCTGTGGCAAGTGTTTTAGGTCTTCTCACATCTACCCAGGGCTTTACTCACTATGGGCGCCTCCAGATGACCTCCCTCAACCCTCTAGTTTCGGTATTGACGTCTCTACATACGCATTTGATTTGGTAGCAGTCCCGTCACAATGTCATGCGGGGAGTTCCCTTACTATCTCTGGCTCCAAATCATCATCTTTTCACCTATGCTTACGAGACCTGTTGGGAGCCCATCTAGACGATCTAGAGTTGTTCGGCAGATGGTCGACTTCGGATGCCAGACTTCATATCGACCTTCTGGAGTTGAAAGCAGTCCAGCATTAGAGCCACTTCTGGTGAATTCGTCCCTTCTCGTCGCAACGGACAATTCGTCCGTCATTGCTCACGTTAACTAGTTGGGTACCACCCGATCTTACTCAACACTTCGTCTGGTTTGGACCCTCTTCGACTGGGCTCTACAACATCACTGCCATCTCACCGCTCGCCATGTTCCGGATCAGCTCATTGTCTTAACCTTTCTCGTTCCAACTTTGTTCTTCATACCGAGTGGCAGCTTCACCCGGAGATCTTCTATCGCATCACCAGCATCTGGGAGTCCTCATTGATCGACCTGTTTGCGACTAGGAACAATGCACAGTTTTCCCCTCTTCGTCAGTCTGATTCTGTATCCGCGAGCCTTCGTCATCGACGCCTGGCGATCAGCTGGGACTACTTCCTTGCATATGCCTACGCTTCCATTGCCCTGCTTCAGGAAGTTCTACAAAATTGTTCAGCACGACTGCGTCATCTTTCTTGTCGTCCCGTTGTGGCCTCGTCGACCGTGGTTTCCAGCTTTAGTTCCTTTTTCTCACCGCCTCACAGCGCCGCCTACCAGCTTGGCTCAGCCTGTGGCATCAATCTCACGAGATAGTCCACAACTCCCAGTGGCGCAACTTACACGTCTGTAGACTATCCAGGGTGTACTCACAGACCAGGATTTTTCAGCAGAAGTTGCAGAGATGATGGTTTCAGCCAACCGATCTTCCACTTTACAGCTATCAATCGAAGTGGACATACTTCATCTCCTGGTATCGAGGTCGAGACTTCGATCCCGATGCTACTTCTCTTCCCTTTGTAGCGGACTTCTTCCTTCACCTACACTGAGATAGGAAGTTTCAAATCAGCACCATTGAGGGTACCGGTCAGCTTTAACCAGGGTTTTGCGTGTATCAATGGGCATCGACATTATTCTGGATGACAACATATCTGCCCTTCTACGTACCTTCGCCTTAGTCTCGCCGTACCCGACAACTGCTACCGAAGTGGGTTATTGGGGTGGTTCTTAGCGTTTTTCTTCGCCACCTTTCGAACCTCTACAGTTAGCCTCTATTAAAGCTGTTTTTCTATTAGACTGCTTTCCTGACGGCCTTCGTCTTGGCTTCTAGAGTATTCAAGCTTTCGCTCTGAAGAGGAAGTCGATGACCTAGACGGTAGATTGGTCCCGCATGTCTTTCCGACCTATCCCAGAATTCATCGCCAAAATGAGGCTTTACGCCAAGGTCCTTGCGCTTAACGTCTGTATTCTATTCCAGCATTAACAGATTTCGTTCGTGGCCTTGATGACGGCAACCTATTATGTCCAATACGAGCAATAGGTCATGATGTCTTGCCGGCATCATTGAAAACTGTTGACCGCTTCTCTCTTGCAGGAAACAAGACTATGTTTATGTATACTATGATTGTCTTTTTGAATTTGGTGCCAATACTGTTATATGGAATAGGTCTTTTGATTATGGACGCGGATATTCTCTAATGGACGACGGCTGAATTATGGATGACGGACTAGACGCTTGTAATACTACTTCACCCGCACCGACCCAGTTCGGGAGTCTCGTCGACTGTTTCTCTCTCTTCAGCCTACTGCTACTCGTGACATCACCAAGAATACGGTGGCTTCTTGGTTGAAGTAGACCATTAAGTGGACAAATGAACTCGCCCACGACGCTCCCCCACTTCTGGCCTCGATATCTTCCCATGAAATACGAGCCATCGCTACATCATGGTCAGTATGGAAGATCTTAATGACATGTAGGCAATAGTTGCTACTCACTCAGTTCTCATTATTGTGTGTTGACTGCTATGCTATTTTCTGGGTTCATACATTTGCTATGTGATTTACGGTAATTTGCACACACACTTTGTTTTTACGAGCAATCTGATTGGACAAAAATGAGATCAGGACATTATCCGGGAAGTTCGAGTTTGAAGGGGTCAGACAAAGGGAGATCGACTGTGGTAAGCGCACCTGAAATGGATAGTGGATATACTTCCACGTGTACGGGCAGAAATTAACCGGATAAATTGGTATTTACTGTGTAAAGCTGGGCGGAGAGAGACTAGGTGAACGGTGGCCAGGCTGCAATGGTTACAAGCTGAAAGCAACGGGTACTGTAATACGTAATACTGGTCCACGGAAAGTTCACCTTATCCACCCGAGTGCGTGTGTAAATTTGTGCCGGTCTTGCCTGAAAATGATTGTGCGTGAGGAATATAATTACCACGTGAAATGTGCTTTGTGAAAATGTGCTTTGTGCAGAGGATTTGTGCGCGTTCGGTAATACGGATTGCTGTACACAAATAGCCGATTCCAGATATTATCCGAACACACCCTGTTGGCGGACACCGCATGTGTTCTCCTTGGACTGAACTGAGACTAGCTGAAGGTCGCTGTTGGCTTCCGGTGCATTGTCATCAATAGAGGTATTGTATGTTGAGAACTGGTAATGAACTAAATTATCTCAAACTGTGCAAATATTGACTTGACTGATTCCTGTGTGCAAATTTATTAAATGAACCCAGAATGAACTTTTGAACTTGAATTGACCTAATTGAACTGAATGGCATTTACTGACATTTATTAGGATTGGATAAATGCTATAGAGATTAATGAATTAAGCCGATTCATACTGCAATATTATTGGTTCATTGGAAACGCTATATCACCATTATTTTTGTGTAAACTGGTGATTCAACTATTTCTTATGTATTGATGCAAATTGATTTGGCCATACAATTGATATTAAATATATTCTTCTGTGCAAATTGATAATTTTGCTCTTTGTGTTCTCTGTAGTCAGATGCATGGTCTTGCTGTGTAAGTTTCAGTAAACACAATCCGGGTTCACGTCGTGACACTTATCCATGCATTTTCCCATGAAATACGAGCCATCACTACATCATGGCCATTTTGGAAGAACTTATCCATGGATAACATTGCCCAATCCTGTGCTTGGAGTGCCAATTCGATTTACCTTTTACTCTCTGAGAGACAGGTCGGTACAGACAGAGTGACCACGCTAAGACCGCTGGTAGCTGCCCAACATGTGAATTGCTTGGTTTAAACAAAAGGTGGGGGACATAGCACTGATCGCCGCAAGCCAGCCAGCCAGCCAGCCAGCTAACAACACAGCTGACAAGACACGATACTTCGGTGAGTATTATTTAGGTACATCCGTGTCGGAGACGAAGGATCTTCAGAGAGACGTGATAGACGGCGATGACGGTATGATCAGTTGGCCCACTAGTATTCGGATTCAGAAGACTGGTATATTGACATGACCCTTCTTACCGTATCGCTAGTAATTACTCTCTTAGCTCCAAATTTGCCACGTCAAGGGCTCCTTAGCAGAGTAATTAACGGTGCCACATCCACGATCATCTCAGCGGTTACTCTGCATGAACTCAGCAACTACAAGAAGGCCAATGTCCCTACCTCCATCTGTTGGTAGTATGGCACAGCAATAGCAGATGAAGATTTGAGCAATAAATATGAAACATTTATAAACAATGTTGGTATTTATATTCAAATCAAACCTGCTATTGCTTTGATTGCCCAACCCAGCCTACCCTCACTCTATGGACACAAAACACACTTATGGGCTGCAGTAAAAAAAGGATGGCGTGTTCATGGGGCGCATGTGCAGAGCAACTAGCTGAGCTTCCTAAGGGAGAAATTCTTATTCTGCAGGGATCTCCAATGGAGGATATATGGCATAGCAATAGCAGGTTTGATTTGATAATAAATACCAACATTGTTTATAAATGTTTCATTTTTGGTCGATTTTGGACAGATTTTTCGATTTTTTTATTTGTGCTACGTTCTTCGAAGAAGATAGGAAATAATTATCTGATCTGAAATAAAATGGCTTTTGCGCACTTTTGACCACAGAAAAGTGCGAAAACACACTTTTCCGGTACCCTCACATGGCCGCCATTTTTAATTTAACCGTGATCCTTTTCTAGGACGGGTATGCAAGTGAGGACAAAATTACCCCAATATAATACGCTATCAATCACGCAATGACCTTCCCTAATGTTTTGTTGTTTTTTAGATATAGTGTAGAAATGTTGGCAGGGAGTGGTCGTGATGCCCCTTCATGCTTGCGAAGGTTAGGAGTAATCGCGTTAAACTTATGAGCATACTAACAAAATACATATCACAGTTGCCATGCAAAAAGTAACGCATTTGAAGAACCAGCAAATCTATGTGATCAAAGCTACGTTCATTGTTTTCAATGTGTGTAGCGCATCGGGAAATTTTCTGGACATAATCAATAAGATTGCTCTATTTGTGATTACAACCTTGCACAGAATTTGGCCATTGTGTGACACATATGGCACCAAAACCAGGAGAAGAAAAAAGGGAAATTGTTTTTCATCCGTATGTGAATACTGAACATTGTTAGCGTGCAGAAAAATGTTTCTCCTTCCTCCCTTAATGCGATCACTGTTGCAACAGCTTGATACGTGTCCAAGTCTCCTTGATTTTAATGATCATCTGCGATCCGTATTCCATTCTCCAAAATGGAATGGATTTTTTATTGATTGTCGCGCCACCGATAGATACCGCGAGTAGCAGACAAGTTTCACAGACACATGTATTTCATTCAGCAAGTATGGTCGATATTTATTTGCAATATGGTACCCCTGTTTCAGACTCTGATAAAGCCGATCATATTATACAATTTCGAAAATTGGGTTCTAAACTGTAAAATCTTTAACACGTCGGATGATCAGTACAGGTTAAATGTAAATATACTCGACAAGATGCCATACGAACAAACGCAAATTTATACTTCATACTTCAAAACAGACCTCAACCCTTGCCGGTCAAGCAGAACTCGATCTGTTCCCAGTATTTCTGGATATATCAACATCACTGATAAAGTATTTCCATAGTGTCTACCACCAACAATAAACTACTGAAAGATGTACATCGCTACTATAATTCAAATCCACACAATAAATTTAACTGGGAGACTTCCGTCAAGACACTAATACAGAAAACTAACACAACCTTACCTGATCTCACTCAACCCATGTCCAAAACAGACTCCACTTTCAAAACATTAAAATCAAACTGGAAGAACAATACCAGAACTACTTTTTCAATGAATCAAGAGAAAACTCACCATCTCCTCACAAATATAAAAACCATATGATACACAAAACTACCTGAACAGTGTTACCAACTCTAACCATGAGAACACACTTACAAAACTTCGAACTAGCAGCCATAAGTTAAAAATTGAAACTGGACGATATCGTGGAATCCATTGGTCCGAACGAATCTGCAAGCAATGTGATGACAATTTTGTGGAAACTGAAAACCACTTCCTTCTCCGCTGTAAAAACGTTTTCAAAACTTAGAAGAGATCTCTTTCACTCTCTCCCACGGGAAGTCTGTTCACACTCCCAAGAACAAATTTTGATAAGCACAATCCTAGATACAGACTAGACATTGTTGGTACAATGGCCTGGTCTTAACTTTCTTAATGCAAATGAGTAAACACATTGTCGCGGGCCGCTGTGGTCGCGACTATTGTTTTGGTCGCTTTACACGCAAAGACCCGTTTTTTCACATTGCTTGTTACTACTTTATAGATTTTGATTGCGTTTTTCTTCTAACATACTTGCCTATATTGGTAAGCGGCAGCTGCTGAACACATTTCCGAGCTTTATTTGAGCCCTAGACGGCTCATTCATCGATCCGAAAATGTTGGTACGTTGAAATGTGTTTAGAAAATTGTCCCTGGAGTCCAAACAATGGCTTGAATGGAGAAAGTTAAGTTATTTTTGGTCGCCTGGAGACTGTGCTTCTCACAGACTGTTTTTCTGCCCGACAAAATGACCCCAAATATCGATGGTCATGTGACATGAAGCAAAGTTGGTTCCGTAGTTGCATTTGTACCAGGAAATACGGGATCATTATCAACGAAAGAACTCATTGTTGAAAGTACCAGGCAACAAATTTGAAGTCCGTATCTATTGCGGTTCAAGAGCTATATGGTTTCCAAAAATGAGCCAGCCACGTCATGTAACACATTAATTATATTGCTTACACAGGATGCCTCAGTGCTACAGCCGAATCGCTATAGCGAAACTGACAGCGACCATTGAATAGATGAAATCAACAAATGACCACAAACAGGAAGAGAGAATCATTTAGCGGCTTAATAGTTGGGGAAAATTGTTTTTTAATATCTCTAAACCTATCAAAGGTACATAACTGAAATTTCAAAGGCAAATACATATATATATTCTCTCAATGTTCTGTGAATATGGCGCGGACTAGAGTTGTAGTTTGGCCATGGCATCGAAACAGTGAAAATTTCAAATTTTGCGAAATATCTCCTATACTTTCTGGTACCTTTTCCCCTGTTCTAGTTCTTTTCTGTGACGTCATGTAATGACCTATATTTATATGCAAATTTCAAGACCAGGTGAGGAATAGTTTTCTCATCACAGGCCTTCAAGTGTGAAAATGTAAAGGGCCATCACTCTGGAATCAAGGTTAGGTTAAAAATTCAGTGACGTCATACCTGTATCATGGGGTTCAAATGTACTAAATTACAGATTCCTACCTGTCGTAATTTTTAAGAAAAATGCTAACAATGTTTTTTACATTGTGCGATATTCAAGGTCAGATAGGATCGTTTTATAAGTAGCGCCAACAGAAAGACAATATTGTGCTCACTATTGTTTTATTGTTTTGTAATTGTTAGTGCGTTAGTTTTTCAGATATTTGGATGCTTACCACTTCAAAGGTCAAGGCCGAGTTCTGAGACAAGTGGTGACCTTGTGACATGATGTAGGTCACGTGGCTTTATTTTCAGGCTGATCGCATTAGCCGTTCAAGATTTCACCACCAAATTTTGCACTCCTATAGAGACGCTCTTGGAGGTCAAAGGCCAAATTTAAGGTCACATTCTTTTCGGTCATTAAAGTGTTCATTAATATTAGGAGTATCAATGCCGTAGCTTATTTCCTTATAAAATATCGGATTTTGAAAAACATTAAAAGGGAGATAACTACTTATTCTTGTTACGTAAGAATTCAAAAATATAACTACAGCATGGCCATATGTAACACTTGCCGACCATAAACTTTCTTTTAGGTATGTTCTTTAGTTTTGACTGTACACAGCCCACACGAAAAAACAGCACCAGGAGAGAGAACTCGAAAACCGCTTGTTTGACCTACTTATTTTATTGGTTATTTTATTGGTTATTTTGTTGGGTGTATCTGTAAACTTTCACATTTCAAATTTCAGCTGCATCGCCCTATGCGTTTGGTCGATATTCGCAGAATGGTGTTTTTATCAGAAAAGCCCATAACTCAATAGGTCAAGGTCAAAATTGAATACTTGTACCAAAAAGTACAGCCTCGTATCTACAAAGGTGCCAAATATCTAAGCTGTATATCAAGCCGTTTTGCCGCTATTACAGAAGTAGAATAATAATAATAACTAGACATTGTTGGTACAATGACGCGGTCTTTCCCTTTTTACTGCAAACCTGCCTACATTGGTAAGCGCCAGCTGATGAACACATTTTTGAGCTTTATTTGTGCCCTAGATGGCTCCTTCATCAATCCGGAAATGTTAGTACGTTGAAATGTGTTTAGAAAATTGTCCCTGGAGTCCAAACAATGGCTTGAATGGAGAAAGTTAAGCTTGATATTTGGTCGCCTGGAGACTGCTTCTCACAGATTGTTTTTCTTCCCGACAAATTGACCCCAAATATCGATGGTCATGTGATATGAAGCATAATTTGTCCCATAATTGCACTTGTGTCAAGAAATACGGGATCATTGTCAACGAAAGAACTCATTTTTGGAAGCACCAGGCAACAAATTACAAGTACGCATCTATTGCGGTTCAAGAGTTATGTTTTCAAAAATGAGCCAGCCCCGTCATGTAACACGACATTAACTTTATTGCCAACACGGGATGCCTCGAGTGCTACAGCCGAAGCGAAATTGACAGCGACCATTGAATAGATGAAATCAACAAATGACCGCAAACAGGGCGAGAGAACCATTTAACGGCTTAATAGTTAGGGAAAATTGTCTTTTTAATATCTCTAAACCTATCCAAGCTACATTCCTGAAATGTCACAGGCTTATCCATATATATATTCTCTCAATGCCCTGTGAATATGGTGCGGATTGGAGTTGCAGTTTCGCCATGGCATAAAAAAAAGTGAAAATTTCAAATTTTGTGAAATATCTCCCATACTTTCTGGTACCTTTTTCCCCGTTCTAGTTCTTTTCTGTGACGTCATGTAATGACCTATATTTATATGCAAATTTCAAGTCCGGGTGAGGAACAGTTTTCTCATGACAGCCCTTCAAGTGTGAAAATGTACAGGGCCATTACTCTGAAACCAAGGTCAATATCAGGTCAAAATTGATATGACTTCCTTCCTGAGTGATGGGGAACATCTGTGCTGAATTACAGATTCCTAGTCCTTATACTTTTCACAAAAATCAAGTAAATCACTTTTGGTATCAGGTGATATCCAAGGTCAAGGTCAAGGTCAAATCGGATCGTTTTGTTTTTACTGTCCACCAAAAGACCATCAAACGTTCTTCCCTCAGTCGTACTATGATGGCTGCCAGTGACTTACTTTTCAAGTAAATGGAAGCCGTATTTTCCATATTTAGATGCTTACCACTTCAAAGGTCAAGGTCAAGACCGAATTCTGACACAAGTTCTGACCTTGAGACATCATGTAGATCATGTGACCTTATTTTCAGGCTGATCGCATAAGCCGTTCAAGAGTTGACCCCTGAACTTTGCACTCATATAGAAACGTCAAAGGTCAAATTTAAGGTTACATACGTTTTAGTCATTAAAGTGTTCATTAATGTTAAAAGAATCAATGTCGTAGCTCATTTCCTTACAAAATGACGTATTTTGAGAATCATTAAAGGGGAGATAACTACTTTTTCTTGTTACGTAACACTTCAAAAATATAACTACAGCATGGCCATATATAAGACTTACCAACCATCTACTTTCATTCAGATATGTTCTTCAGTTTTGCCTGTACACCGCTAACAAGGAAAACAGCACCAGGGGAGAGAACTCGAAAACTGCTTGTCTGACCTACTTATTTTATTGGCTTATTTTGTTGGGTACATCTGCAAACTTTTACATTCTAAATTTCAGCTGCTTCGTCTTATGCGTTTGGTCAATATTCGCAAAATAATGTTTTTATCAGAAAAGCCCATAGCTCAATAGGTCAAGGTCAAGGTCAAAATTGAATACTTGTACCAGAAACTTCAGCCTAGTATCTACAAATGAGCCAAATATCTAAGCTGTATATAAAGCCATTTAGCCGCTATTTCAAAAGTGGAATAATAATAATAATAATCCGTAGAATAACAAAAGGTCTATCCATTGGAAATGGAAAGACCTAATAATAACTAGACACTGTGGGTACAATGTCATGGTCCTTCCATGACGTCCCCCAAAGGTATTATTTCGCATATACTACAAATACCGAGTGGAAACATTTTCCGGAAAGTTTAATTTGTCTAGATTGCGAGAGCCTTAGATAGAGTGTGAACTTTCATCGTTATGTGCCGTTGTTCAAACAATTGCAAACAAGTTAAACTGTTAAGTCTATTGTATTCTATTTGAGTCCCGCTCTATCTGGGCACTGTTGATGTACACGACGAAATAAGTATTGGGCGACATATATTCATACTTCAAACAGCATGCCAATTGGGGGCGGAAATTGTATCCTGCCTGCAACAATGCGAATGCATTCTGACGGTCAATTCCAAACACATATATATATTCCCTCGATCAAAATTGATGACCTGTACCAGAAACTTCAGCCTGGTATCCACAAATCGCGTGAAACAACGAGATGCAGTTGCAGAGATGCTGGTTCACTTACGTATTGTGGCGCGCAATTTTAGTCGACTGGGTATTGTTCTTAAATTAGTAAACAAATCCTTACCTTCTCTGTACAGTCCATTCGTACTTCATCTGGGAATATTCCACGTAAACGGCGACATCAAATATTCCCTCGTTTTAGGTACTTAAATCCTCTACACCTAATGCCATCCCTGCCGAGCTTGCTTGGAAAACAGCTATTTTCCTACGCTCGCCGTAAAAAGGACAGTGGCGCGCACTTGAAGAACAAACGCGCGCACTTCCGGGGAAGCAAGTTATTCCCCTTGTTTGTTTTCGAATACCAGTATCGCTGAGCCTCCGTCTACGCTGTATTATTTCAAACTAACGGCTTTCTCGTAACTGTTGAAGTTTTCCACAATTACTGTTCCCGGCGCGGAGTCATTGTCAACGAAAGAACACAGTATTGGAAGTAAGTGGCAGCAAATTAAAAGTTCGTAACTATTGCGGTTCGAGAGATAAAAGGTTTACAAAATTGAGCCGGCCCCGTCATGTAACACGATGTTCTTCTAATTGCGAACATTGGATACCTCGAGTGTTACAGCCGAATCGCTATTGCGAAATTGACAACATCCATTGAATAGATGAAATCAACATGTGACCATTTAACGGCTTAATAGCTGGGGAAATTTGAATTTTTAATATCTCTAAACCTATCAAAGCTATATTCTTGAAATTTCATAGGCAAATACATATACATATTCTCTCAATGTGCTATGAATATGGCGCGGATTGGAGCTGTAGTTCCGCCATGGCATCAAAAGTGAAAATTTCGAATTTTGTCAAATATCTCCTTTACTTTCTGGTACCGTTTTTTCCCCGTTCTAGTTCTTTTTAGTGACGTCCTGTAATGACCTATATTTATATGCAAATTTCAAGTCCGGACGAGGAATAGTTTTCTCATGACAACCCTTCAAGTGTGAAAATGTAAAGGGCCATTACTCTGGAACCAAGGTCAAGGTCGGGTCAAAATTTTTATGACTTAATTCCTGAGTGATGGGAAACACATGTGCTAAATTACATATTCCTAGTCCTTATACTTTTCACAGGAATTAAGTAAATCACTTTTGGTATTAGGTGATATTCAAGGTCAAGGTCACATCGGATCGTTTTGTTTTTACTGTCAAACGAACGACCGCCAAACGTTCTTTCATGAGTTCTAATATGATAGCTGTCAGTGACATACTTTTCAAGTAAATGGAAGCCGTATTTTCGACATTCGAATGCATACTGTTCCAAAGGTCAAGGTCATGTCCGACATCTGACACTCTAGATCAACTCGGGATGGCACGCGTGTCAACTGACCCAGTTGGCAGACTGATCGCATCAGCCGTTCGAGTGTCGTCCATCAAACTTTGGCCTCATATGGGCGCGATTCTAGAGGTCAAATTCAAGGTCATATTATTTTCGGACATGGAAGTCTTCATAAATGTTGCAGGACTCCACTCTGTTACTTCCGCTATTATGAAATGGCAGGTTGCACAAAATAGATAAAGGGACACAACTCCTTTACCCGGTTACGTAACACCCTGAATACCGGAACTGGAGCTTGGCCATGCATAAAACTTACAAACCGTAAAGTTTCCCACAGATATGTTATATAGTGTAGGCTGTAATCCTCCGACACGAAAGGCATTATCAGGGGAGAGAACTCGGAACCTGGCGTCATGACCTAATTATTTTATGACTGAATATGTTGTAGATGATATCAAACATCTACATTCTAGATCTCCGCTGCTCGTTCTTCACAGTTCGACCACGAACAAGAGAACTCGATCCAGTGATCATGTGTACCAAGTTTTACAACGATCGGCTTAGCAGTTTCAGAGGAGACGATCGCTAGTGTTTCACCTAAATCCAATATGGCCGCCAAACCGTTCAGCCAATCGAAAACATTTGCTTTCAGTGCAACAGACCACGGCCTTCCCGATATATCGCAGTGCCCTAGAAATCCGTATATATTGGGGTTCAAGAGAATAAGCCGTTGCAAAATTGGCCAAGTTTTTCAGAGAATTCAAGAAAGATGGCGGCCAAACCACGTGACCTAGGAGCACAATTTTTGCATATTCGTGATCGCCATGTCCTATAACATATATTTCATAACTTTTCCGGTCAAAATCCGTTAATTGAAAATCCGACCATTTTGATTGGTCGATGGCGGCCATCTTTTTTAATGGATGAACTTTTTAAGTTAGAAAATGGAGAAACTCAATTCACTGATCATGTGTACCAAGTTTCATAACAATAGGTGCAGCGGTTTCAGAGGAGAAGATCGTTGAAGGTTTTAAGCTAAATCCAACATGGCCACCAAACCGTTCAACCAATCACAAATATTTGCTTTCAGTGCAACAAACCACGGCCTTGCCGATATATCGCAGCAACCTAGAAATCCGTATGTATCCGGGTGAAGAGAATAAGCCGTTGCAAAATTGTTAAAGTTTTTCACAGAATTCAAGATAGCGGCCAAACCACGTGACCTAGGAGCAAAAAATTTCGATATTCGTGATCGCCATGTCCTATAACATATATTTCATAACTTTTCCGGTCAAAATCCGTTACTTGAAAATCTTACCATTTTGATTGGTCGATGGCGGCCATCGTTTTCAACGGATGAACTTGATAAGTTACAATATGGGAGTACTCTGTTCATTGATCATGTGTACCAAGTTTAACAGCGATCGGTTTCGCGGTTTCAGAGGAGAAGATCGTTGAAGGTTTTAAGCTTAATCCAAGATGGCCACCAAGGCATCTGACCAATCAGAATTAACTTAGTACAAACATTATATCTCATCCCTCAGAACATATCCTGTAAGTTTGGCCTTAATCCACCGCATCGTTCGTGAGATATCTGTGCCACAAAATCATGTGGAATAATAATAATAATTGGAGCTGCGAGCAGCATCGAGCCGGGGACCAGGTCTACACAGAGCCTAGTGTCCAGACCTATGCCGGAATGTGGCCGCCAAACCGTTCAGCTAATCATGTCTAATTAAAGTACAGTGTCTCATATTCTATATCTTACCTTGTTACTTTTTGTGAGGTCTAAACTGTAAACAGCCGCATTCGCAACGGAGAAATAACTGAAGTCTTCATTATAGTTTCTCGGACACTCGAACCACTTATCAACATCTGCCCGGGCGAAAAACTTGCTGGTCACGTGATTACACGGCATTCCTCGTGTCCAT